>JAPEVF010000660.1:0-25645 GCA_029747585.1 Pleurotus djamor
TTTGGGGTGCATTGGACTAGAATCGGAGGGTGGAAGTAAGAAACTAAGTACTCGGTCAATCGGGCTTGAGACATTTTCAAAAGTAGTACTCACTTTGGACGGGAAAGACAGCCAAGTGACAATCGAGGACTAGCCATCGTAGGTACGAGGAGGAGGACAGGGAGCAAGAAACAGCGACTCGAGCAAGTCATTTTGAACTCCGATTAGGGCAAATGTTAGGAGAGTGCAGGTCGAGCTCAAGGCAGTGGGCACAGAAACACGATGGGTAATAGATCTGGGGTGGAGGGAGAGAGGAGAGGAGAGCGCAGATCCTGCTCAAAGGCACAGAAGCNACTTTGGCCAAAATGCTCGCTCGCTTGAAAAAGAAGCAGAGTGGCTGATCAGAAACTGATCAAGAAGGCGAAATAGTCCCGAAAAGGACCATGACTTACCGGATAAGGGAGAAAAGAAGCAGAAAAAGCGGAAAGAATGCGGAAAAGAAGTCTGATGAAGAAGGCGCTGATCAAGCTCAAGGCACCGAAGCATTTCCTGCGGGGGACGGTAGATGATAAGAACGAGCCTACACTCCGTTTCGGCCTCGTAACAAGGGGGACAAGCCGTAGACACATGAGTATCGTATTCGTTCTGCGCCCATCGGATTTTTAGAAAGCTAGGCAATCAGAGAAGAGACACTTACAAGTTCAGGAAGATGGTTCACTCCGGAAACGAAGCAACCCACGCTACGGGAGCGGTAGTCGATACCGGATTCGAGCAGTGCCAGAAACCCATGTTCCAGAAGTTTACGGGTGCTAGGAGACATAATTTGAGCATCCCGAATGGAAACACCAAATTCCACGTTATCAAACAAATCAACGTCCTTCAGAAACGAGCCTTGCTTAGTAGCAAGCTGGCCAAGATTACTTCCTTGCCATCTAACGATGATGCAGTCAGGCAAGCTCCAACACTGGGAATATTCTTTTGCTTACGCATTGATATTGAGCCGATCAGTAGGCATTTCCTCATACGACTGGCCACGAGACAGAAGAAACTCATAGAAGGAACCATGGTCAAGGTTGCGATTAGAAGTTGAGCCACTTGGAATTTCGACAGAGATGCCGACCTTCGGTGGTCGCACCGTCAGTGTGTACGGTCACGTAAAGATGGTCAAGTGCGGGCTCACCACGGCTATCTTAGATACCATCGTCAGAAAGTGGAGGAGATAGATGCAAAGAGCTACAGCTTCGCGAGGAGCGGGATTGTATTTATACACGCAGTCTGATGGAGGAAGCGGCTCCATCACGAGAAAACATCCTTTCTGGGAGGCCAGAGCGGTTTGAATGCATGACACACACCGGTTCGGTCGGTATGTCGATATGTCTGGTTCGTGGTAGACCCTAGCCAACAGCAGGGACGCGAAGGCAAAGATTGATGAGTCGATAGAATGTACCAGTACGTTGCTCCCATCATCAAGTGCTCGTATCTGCTCCGTGCCCTCCCACTCCCCTGAACCAGGCATACGGACAGGAGATGCAAGTGCCCATCGGATGAGAGAAAGAGAAACCGTATTCTAGAGTGCGAGGGGTGACAGCAATGTCCGAACGGCTGGCGTTTGAGCTTGAGTTGAAGCTTTCATATAAAGCGCAATCAAGACTGAATGGTGTTAGAAAAGAGTGGAGCGTTGAAGTAGAATCGAGATGAATACTACGAAGGCAAGGGATGAACGCGTTGGGGCGGACTTCGCCGCGGAGTGGATCAGGACACATATTTCCAACCTCCGCTCGTTGACGGGTTCTCTACTCTACTAGACGCCCATGGGACTCACGTCTTGTGCAAATCTTGTGAGCTCCTCAAGGGGGCCTCATGCACATACACACCGCATGATAAGATCTTTTCGGGCGCGCTATCCTCATCAGAAGTACTTGATGTTCTTCGCACTCCAAGTTAGCGTCCTTCATATCAGCATGCCGTCAAAGCATCAAAGTCAGTATCACCGCCAGTAACATATCCGATCTCAGGCCTCCAGGAACACATCAGATTGCGTATTACATGCGTTCACGTCGCATCTATCATACATCATATCTCGGGCGCAGTCTCATATATTTATGGTGTCTGTCACTTCATTCAAATTATCCGCATCGGCTTCATCACCACGCGTGTGTTGACCTCCCCGTAAGTTCAAGGACGTCACGCCAGATGTACTCACACACACATTCACACCACAACTTGGCCTCGATCCCTATCAGGTATGCTTGAGAGAATAACGATAAGGACGCGGCCCCCGCCCAGTGAGTTTCCCACTCCTCATGACTTCACCTAAATAAAGCCATCTTCCAAATTGGTGTTTCTTCCCAGGTCAATTACTTCGGTGCTCACCAACATGTTCGCGGCGAAAAGAGCTGCAGCTGAACAGGTTTGACCTTGGTGCTTCGCTTTTCAGAAAATGCCCTCATTTTGATGGGTTCATTCGCGTCTAGGGAGGCATCCTTTCCGGTGATAATCCGTCCATTTACAGTGGAACAGATCCCTTTCGACTTTGGGCTATCCAGACAGGCAAGTCTTTACGATGTCATCCAAGCATCGAATCATCAATATACTATGTAGTGGTCATCATCGTGACATCTCGAGTATGCTACCTTGCCTTGGGACCGACGAAGCAACCCCGTGTTGTGGCCGAGATTATGGGGGGAATCGTTCTTGGCCCTACCCTTTTGGGGCGCATACCAGGATTCAGCGAGACCATCTTTCCCCCAGAATCTATTCCCCTTCTTCAACTCTGCGCGACATTGGGTCTCGCAGGGTTCCTCTTTCTAGCGGCTCTTGAAATCGACATTGGCGCGATGACACAATTCGGAAAGAGAGCTCTCGCTGTCTCTATTGCTGGTCTGGCATTCCCTGTTGGGTTTGGTGCTTTGCTCGCCGTCATATTGTACCCACAATTCAGCAATCCATCCGTTAACTATGGTCACTTCATCCTTTTCAATATTGTGTCGGTCAGCATCACAGCTTTTCCCATCCTTTGCAGAATGCTTGAGGAACTTCGTCTCTTCGACACTCAGCTTGGAGTCGTGGTCATCTCCGCAGGCGTTGGAAATGACATCGTTGGATGGGTGCTGCTCGCTCTGGCCGTTACCTTGACGAACTCCGGTCCTTCGCTCACCCCACTATGGATTGTACTTGCCTGCGTCGGGTTCACTATTGTGAACATATTCCCAGTGAGGTGGGGGTATCGCTATCTGGCTCGGAGGACAGGCGGTCTTGATTCGGGAATTCCTTCCGCCTTCATGATGTCCTTGGCTATCTTTATCCTCCTCCTCAACGCGTTTTTCACAGATATAATCGGACTTCATGCAATATTCGGTGAACTCCCTGCTTCCAGCCTGCTTGACCACCCCTGATATTATCTCAACAGGCGCATTTCTGACTGGTCTCCTCATACCTCGGGACAACGGATTTGCTCAGAACATGTTCTCTCGCCTGGACGACATCATCTCCACCATCTTCCTTCCAATAGTATGTCGCCCCTTCTTTTCTATTTGCTACCACAATCTCTCATCTCTGAGTAGTACTTCACATTATCAGGGCTTAAGACTGATCTCGGGCTGTTGAACACGGGCAAAGCGTGGGGATTCACTATCCTCGTCTGCGTACTTGCTTTCGCTGGGAAATTCTTTGGATGTGGCGCCGCAGCAAGGTTGACGGGGTTCAACACCCGAGAATCGTGTGCCGTCGGTACGCTCATGACGTGTAAAGGGTGCGTAAATACGCCATTGGCATGAGGAGAACAGAGTTCTGATAACCTGGGTGATTCCATGCAGGCTTCTGGAACTTATTGTCATCAATCTGGGATTGCAAGCTCAGATATTGACGAAAATAGTCTTCGCCATGTTCGTCGTGCATGCGATGGTGTTGACTTTCATCATTACGCCATTGACTGCCCTGATTCTCCCCGAGAGGGTGCGAAGCGGTCTTTCAAAGGCATCTGGGGATGTTGAGAGTACCACTGGTGTAAGTGATTTCGGTAGTGCTGCTGGCGAAGTCGAACCCGGAAAAGTGTTGGTGTAACGTATCGCAACTTATCAAGGGTGTTCGGGGCTTAAACTTGTCTTAGAAATTCGCCGTGTACAATCAATCATTATCGAAAGCGTAGCTATTCCTCTACTCTCCGCGATCAAGGTGTGGCGCAATAGCAGAGGAGTAAGTTTAGTCTGATGTGTGTCACAGTGTCTCCCATAGTGTCTCTCATGTCCAAGAGCATATGGTGTTGGTTGATGAGTTTCCCCGAGCCCTCACCTCAATTTCGGTTAGGTCGGAATCACTTGGGTCTGACATTTGCCATACAGCTCCCCATACGGTGTGACCGATCCCCCTCCTCGTTTGATTGAGGGGGCGTTCTGATGTGTCGTGACTTCGAGAGCAAGCGCCATCGACCTGATCATCACGGGTAGGCCTTTTACTCCCTGTGCATCGGGTCTAAGCACTCATCATGATGACGTTGACGGATGGGTGTCTCCAAAGCACCAATGTGGATATGTTGGTCGTCTCATCAGTATAGTTAATTGCCCGCCTTGCTCGGTGAAGGATCAAGCTATAAAAGTTGGGTGGTAAGACGCGTAGCAAGCCACAACAGCGTCCAAGCCTAACAATATGCCTTCTCTGAACATACCTCAACATGGCAAATGTCTGTGCTCTCGAGTACAGTTCGAACTTCGTGGTCCCCCGAAATCCCACTTTGTTTGTCACTGCCGCAATTGTCAACACTTCAGTGGGTCTGCTTTCATGACCAACGTCTTCTACATCCCCGAGGTATGTCCATCACGTTGCCACCCACGTAACGTCAATACAAACTGGGATATGGCTAGGACGTTGTCATCACTCAGGGAGCAGAAGCGATGAAGCATTATGAAGACTCGGACACTGAGAGTGGCCGTCCAATCACCCGGTCGTTCTGTCAGGAGTGTGGATCGTCCCTCTTCTTGAAGATCAAGCCTCTCGATTTCGTCATCGTCTGCTCGGGAAATATGCAGGGAAATACTGAGTTGGGTAAGTATTCGCCTTCACGACCGTTCAATTTCGCTGACACCGTGTCCTCAGTACCCAAGCAGCAGATATACTGCGACGACAAAAGGCCTTGGGCGATAGTAAATTCTGAGCCAAGTCTTGCTCCCGGAGAAGTAGAGATAGTCATGGCTTAACTTGAATATATAGGGTGAATCAAGGGTACAGGGGCGTCCGGATTGTGCTACGGCCTACGTAGTATCAGAGTAGTGCTTTCAAAAAGCGAATTTGGGCTGTTATATTGAGTTCGTAGCTCTATTTAAAACGACGTTGACGCGAGCCACCAACATTTGGAGGATATGGTACGCACCTGTCCGCCCTTCATGATGTCGAAATGTCCTCCAGGAGCTTCCACGAGAGTGACGACTGGGGATCGAAAGAGTTGTGAGCGTAGAATTGCCTGCTCAGGCGGTCGACTCACTGTCTGGGGCCGCCTCGGCAACGCTTTTCGCGACAGCAAAGGGGATCATGTCATCGTCCTTTGTCGCGATGACGAGCATTGGGGCATAAGCAATTTTGAGGTTGACACCGGGGCGAGTACCCATGATCTCAAAGCAAACTCGAGGGTTGATTAGGTTTGGAGCCTCTGTGAAAGGTATCTTGCCTTGCGCAAACATGGCAACGAAACCTTCAAGACGAACATGAGGAAAAGTAAACGACATCCTGTTACAACCAACCTGGGAGCGCACTCGGTGTATTCAAGGCGGCATATTCATTCGGTGTTCCGACAGCTTGTACAAAAATTGGCGATAGACCGAGCTTGCTTTTGATCGTGTCCATAAGAGCCCAGAACATGAGCCATGGGTTGAAAGGCATCGCATTCAATGAAGCGTATCCTGCGCACATTGTGTTCAGAACGGTGGAAGTAGATCAAGCGAAGACACACCAACCATCCAACATAGGTGAATGAGCCATACCTCCAGCAAGGCCTGTGTCCTCGAGTAGCAGCTGAGCAACAGATAAGCCGCTGAGGGCACTACCCATCACGACGATTTTGTCATTGCGAAAGCTTTCAGGTCGTTCTCGAGCCCATTTTAAAACGGTTTTATAGTCTTGCAACTGTTGTTCGAGAGAAACAAGGTTGCGAGGTTCGCCATCTGAGTCACCGAAGCCGCGGTAGTCGAAGATCAAGGATGCGTAGCCGGCGTCTATCGCCCAGCGCTCCCCGAAGATGGCGAGTCCAGCTTCCTTGATTACCATCATCCTGAAGCGAAGTCGACGAGGTTCAGCATCATCCCAGCAGAAACGCAAAAGAGTCGACGCACCCGTGGCCAGCAATCACGAGTGGAAGAGATTTGTCGGCCCCGGCTTTGGGCTTGAAAAGCCATACATCCAATGACACACTTGAGCCCTGGGTCGACTGTGCGCACGGAATCTTCAACGATTCCCTGGTGAATGCCATTTTCGCGTCCGCTGTGCACCGAAGTCGCTAGTGTAACAGGTCTTCTAAATTCCATCCCTCGGTCAGCTCCTTCATTTCATCAACATCCCACGTTCTAACCTTTTCCGATATCAGGCCTTTCTCGCCGCCGCCTCCTCCTCACGCTTGACGTGAGATCCCCGCATGGAAAAAATAGGTTGAATAAGGGCTGGGCACGCCGAATCACTTGTTCGATATTCCTCGTTCACCGGCTTACCCACAAGAAGTGTGGGTGAGCGCATGTTTTGTGATGTGATCGAAGTTCCTTGCTCTGTGCGACCAGTGTTGATTGATCTTCCAGATCCAATTCCATGGGGCCATGGTGGTATATGGTGGGAGATGGTTCAATGTGTAAGTCTTCCCAATGGATCAGAAGACCCGATAGAAATGTTGGTGATGTTCAACAACGTTCCTGCCCGTTGTGCACGTATCATCCATGCCAGCCCCTAAAATGGAATTGCCGTCGAACATCCTTGATCAGGTGAAGGCAGATATATATATCGCCACATTGGGAACCCTCTCAATCTCAGCACTCCATCGTCCTCAATCGAATCCATGGCAGAGAAAATTCTCATCAAGTTCGATCCCAATGTCTTCCGCTGGGCCGAGCTCCCCTCGAAAGATGGCTTCGTCCGTATGCTTGGAGGAGGAGAGGTCACCCAAGATACTTGGAACCGCTTCCACAAGGGCGACCAGAACTTATTTTTCGGAGTCTACATTGATGTCTCAATTCCAGTATCCGAGACCAAGTTTCAGCAGGCTGCTCGTGACGCCTGGCTTTGGCTCCGCTTCCACATACCAACAATCGCATCAGCCGTTGACCCCACCGACGATGGCACCTCCCGTCTTGTGTACAAACTAGGGACCGATGCCAGCGTTGCCGAGTGGGCCTCTCGCACCTTTACCGTCTTCAAACGCCCTCAGATTGATATCGACGCCTTTCGCATCGAAGCTGGTCGGAAGCGAATCCCGTCTCCCGAGGGCGATCAGACGTGGGGATATCTCCTCATGGGGCCCGATCAACCAGATGGACTTGTCAAGAAATTCGGGTTCTTGTTCCACACCCATCATGCTCCATTTGACGGCGATGGTCTCAAGGTCATCGTCAACATGTACCTTACTCAACTCGCAAAGAGTCTCAGTCCTCGCGACACTCCTCAGCCGCCTCTTCAGTGGGGTAGCGAAGGTGTCAATCTCGCCCCTGCCGTTTTCAATATCCTCCTTCCTTCTGTCCCCCAACCTATCCTTCCCGGTGCACCTGAAGAACCTAGCTTTTCCCATCCTTACTATGGCACGCTTGGTGCCATTCTTCAGATCCTAGGGGAAGGTATGAACGTAAGTGACATGTTGATTACATTCACTTTCTCATCTAATCTCACCACATCCCCTTAGAGCCCGTATGGTTTCAAGCCCCGAAACCCAGATCCTGGCATGCCCACCCACTCCAGAGAGGAAGTCGTCTTCACTGCCGACGAGTCAGCTAAAATTCTTGCTGCATTGAAGCTGAAAGGATCATCCGACGCCACCAAGGCGTATACTGTGTCACATTTGGGTACGCATTGTGTTTGTTCGTATCATTCCCCGGGGTTAATTGTATCTTCTTCGCTTTTAGCACACGCTGCCCTCGCCATGACTACCATTGCGGACAACCCTCCTAGTGCTGAGGCAGCCTCCCAATTCCTGAACAACCAACACCTGCGTGATTGTCGTGCATTCTTGGTGGAACCCTATTCCTCTCGAGACGGGTATCCCGGATACGCGCTTGGCGTTGGTGGAATCYGTATWCCTGWCWNAMAGCGCGACCAAGCTCATGGAGTGAACACTCAAAATTCAATGCAGGATATTATTGAGGACATCATGGCACTTTGTGAGTAGTCGCTGCGAAAGGCATGAGGTAGCCCTGCGCCTGATTGACTTCAGATGTGATAGCGGTGCAAGAACCTAACCCAAACTCTGAGTAACTCGATATCAGCATCTTCAAAGGGCGACCGAACCACTCACGGTTCTACGTCTACAACTTTCCGAAACGATCGAAAAGGGCGGAGAGCTCCTTCATAATGACATAGTCCTCGTCCTTCTGCACCGCGTGGTTTGCGGATGTATGTGGATGCCAACTTGCCAAGCGAGTCGCGTTCTTGAGGGAACTTCTTCAAGGCAGGGAAAGCATTCTCATGCCTATTTTCGGGGATCAATGTATCAAGGAGGGGTGATATGAACCCAGTTAAAGCGTCCCTCGACAGTAACTTGAGGAGGGGTTCGAACGGTTAGGAAACATGCAGCGTAACGAACCGACATCGTTTGGCCAGAAGTCATAGGCCAACAATGATTCAATGCGGCACCCAAAGAGATCATTCGATCAATGTCCATCTGTACTCGCGAATCGGGAAGACAGTTCAAAGCGACTTACTAAATATTGACCAAATGTCGGAGACAGCAATGCTTGTTGGGTTTGTTGGGTTCTTGCTGGGTTCTTGGAGCTTGTGCGTAGTCGGACGATTCCGAATCTCCGTTCGAACAATTTTCTCCGCAGGCGCTTAGGGCTTAGCGCTCGTGTCCGTGTTCTTTCGTCAACCATTCGTCCATGTTCACGAATCTCCTACTCCGTCCAATGGTACCTATACTAAATAATGGGCGTAATATGTAATCTCTCTCTCTGTGTCAATGCTGCGCCAAGTCTTTCTATCTCGCCGTCGGCCCTCTGGAATACCTTGGGCAAACATCAAGTAAATATCCGGTCTCGCTTACCCTGGTACATCGAACACAGGTGCGTTCTTGTCAGCCAGCCTTGAGTAGGTGAATGGGGTACTGACTTCGTCAAGAATTTCACAGCGAAAACCATTCACGGGCTCCACGCAGACGTCAAATTCGAGCCAAAATCTTCGGTGTTCCGGTCAATAAATATTGCAGCGTCGCGCCTAGTCTCTGTCGTTCCAAGTCCTATTCGACCTGTCCGTTGACTTACTCGGGAGTGCTATCAACCAAAACCGTCATTTCCGCTCTACTTATTCGGTTCGTTTTCTGCACATTTCACTCTACTTCACTCCTAGCGTAGCGGCTAGTCCCAGGGCTGATGATTCCTTTTTTGATTCCCTTTTTAGCGTTTATGGTGGTGCATAAATACCCGTCGCCTTTGCTTCTTAGAAGGCAAGAACGTAGGCTGCAGACGTACCCTCCTGTTCAACAGCAAAGGCCATATCCTTTGACGTACTTACGTTGGTATTTGACAACAATACCCTCATGACAAATTTACTAACTCGTTTGTAGATTCTTTAGCTCGACATGCGTTTCTTCAGCGCAGTCACCGCTCTTTTGCTCGTCGTTCTGGTCGGTTGCACCATGGCAGCTCCGATTGAACTTTCACGTCGCGAGCCTGGTATTTTCAAAATACTCAAGCTCGTCAAGACTCTGCGCGGCAAACAACCTTCACCAACTCCAGTGCCGACGCCCCCTCCTGACCATGATGACGCTTTTGGGCCTCCCCCTCCTTTCCCTCCCGGTCCCGGTCCCTTCCCGCCTGGTCCATATCCCCACCCGGATGAATTGTACGTCTCATTTCCTTCGTCCCTCGTCCCTCGTCCCCGCTCTGATGCTGTCTTTGCTCCGCTGTAGTGGGAAGGGCGGCTGGGGTGGTGGATACGGCGGTGGCCATGATAGCTATACGGGAGGTGGTGGATATGGCGGTGGTCACTTTGGAGGCGGTCATACTGGCTTTCCCACAGGCAGTGGCTTCGGTAGCGGATCTGGTGGAATCCCTGGAGGTGGTGACTTTGGTGATGAAGGTTCTTCCTAAGCTTTTTCTCCTCCATGCCTGTAAGCCCCTCGAATACTTCCTTCTTCCGCGACGGCGAACTCATGGTGATTTCTTTCCACATGGTGTAGGATGCCCCCCTCTATCCTCAATGGAGTGATAGAGTCCACCACGAAGTATGTCATAGCTAGCCTATCTAAGACTCTCCCTTTCCATGTGGGCATCTTAGAGAATATACCAATGCAGCGCGTACGCTGCTCTTGATTACCTCTACCAAGCTCACATCCAATCTTGACCCCATCGTGTTTGAAGCGTATGGCGGTTTACCAACTATTACTCAGTAGAACGCGTTTGATCGACTAAGCTTGCAAGATACTGGCGAAGTAGGGAGCAACGAGACGATCAAGCTTCAGGTTACCCTTCATGCCCAGTTCGCAGCTAAGTCAGATACTTAAGTAATTGTGACCGTGTGAAGGTAAACTCTGATCGTGGGAGGGCTACTAAGTGAGCAAATAGTTCGAATTTTCGATAACTGAAATTAACTATTGTTTCAGCCTTCACCGTCCGGTTTCTTCTGCCACAGTAAATGCCAACGCCCTGGCTCACACGAGCAACCTGCGTATCAGGACCGAGTATCTCAACGGATTGTGTGGAACTGCCCTTGTACTGGCGTCGCTCTTATCGTCCTTTGGTCCTCCCCTCTGGACTTGAAACGTTGACCTTGCTTCAGCCTTTTCCACCTTTTCCTAATCTCAACCTCTTGGCGAATTAAGTTTACATGGTTAGCCTCTCGAAAGACCGCCCCGATAACCCACTGGGTGGCTAAGGCTACTCTCTGCAAATGTCCGAACAAGGACAGCAGTCTTTCATCTCTCGCGGCGTGAAGATGGTATGTGTGTGCTTTTCTGAGGAACTCTACTTTGGATACTACCGCTCACAAGAGTCCTTAGCCTCGATGTCGATCGGAGTCTACCACATCACTAGCGACTTCAAAACCTTCCGAAGAACGCAATCAAATCGACTACAGATTCCAGTCTATGCGTATTCGGCTCGCTTCCTTGTTAGCCCTACTACTGTTGAGTAATTGCAAGATCAATCATTTTCCTGGATTTAGTCTCTCTCAGGATCGATAAATAGACCGTCGTCACCTCAATCAGAGGCCAGAGCAATCATCCATTTCCCTCAATACAGGTTCGTCAGTTTCCTCAGACATCGTCGCCTACCACGTCTGACCAAGTTTTTTCAAACATCCTAGCATCTTTTGCGCCATGAGGGTTCTCAGCGCAATCACTGCCTTGCTTCTTAGCCTCCTTGTAGGCTGCGTAATGGCTGCTCCAGCCCAACCATCGCGTCGTACGATAGGTCCTATAATCGAATTCATTCATAACCTGAAACGGCCACTCCCTCATACGGTACCACCGCCGCCTCCACCACCACCACCACCACCTCCTCCTCCGCGCCCATGGCCCCAACCACAACCATATCCACATCCACCTCAACCATATCCGTACGCACCGTATCCTCCCGGTGTTGACGGTGGACATCGGTATGTAGCCTTGCTTTTTTTAGCTTCTATCATCGTTGAATAGTCATGTCGTTCTCTAGCGGTGGAGGTGGTGGAGGTGGTCGTCCGCCCTGGAGTGAGGAAGGAGGGGATAGTGGGTATTAGCCGTTGGCGGCGGACTTTTGTGTTGTTGTCGGAGACATCAGAGTCGGAGAGTCTTCTGTGGGTATGTACCTTCTAGCTGTGTATCATTGCATGGATGGACCACGTTCCACATATGTCCGACACACTGGGAGGCAACAGACCCCGTTTTGGATGAGAAGACTTTGCTCTTTTGACATGACAAACTTAGGAAACTAGATCTCGTATTCCATCAGATATTCAAGGACCCGGGATAATAGGTGTAGAACCCTGGCGTGGGAAAGGACGTTTTGGGGCAGCGACAGGCCGATAGGCCTGTCGCGAAACGGACATTTGAAGCCCAAAATGGGTCAAAATGCCTGCCATTTTCAGCGGACACCAACCGACTTGGGGTGGGATGCCTGGCAAATTTCGGACGCTAGCAGCTTGGCGGACGCTAAAATGGGGCGCTCGATGCCGGCGAAGCCGGCTCCGCAAAATTTAGGCCTTTTTGGGCCATTTCCCCCCCAGGACCCTGGTTTTTTCGAGGACGTCGGGCTGGACAATGGGCGGGACCCTGCCCAAAATGGGACACGAGCCCGAAAAATCGACCGGACATGGGAGAGCAACCGCCGGACAGGGTTCCACACCTATTATCCCGGGTCCTGATATTCATTACCATAATACAAAAGATGTCTGCTACTTTTTACAATACCCTAGTGCGATCTGGATGATGTCCGTGTACTAATATACAAGAAGAGGTAGAAGTCCTTCAAGCGGTAGTAACATCGAACGCACCGCTCTGCCAACCATCCCGACTCTCCTCCATACGACGCTTCTTCTCCACAGTAGCCTGGAAAGTTTTCACGCGCTGCTTGCCATCTTCAACCATACCCTCCACTCCCTGCTTGACCTTCCAAGCCTCACGCCTCGCTGCCTCGGAGGCACTCTCCGCCTTCTTGTTCGCATACTCAGCACCATCTTCTACATCTCCTGCAACATCGTCCAAGTCCATACGATCGCCCGTAACCTCACCCAAGGTCTCCTGGAGACGATCCTTCAACGGCTCGCTAGCGGTACCAAGGGGTCCACGCTTATCACCACTGAGGATCTGTGGCTCGGCGCCCATCGCGAACTGAGCGGCCTTGCGTCCAGATTCCGTGTGTTGCTCGACGATGACGCCGGTGCCGGTCGCCATAACCTTCCCTCCACCACTTTTCTGCCCCTCGCGCTTGATCCTACCCATCTCGCTGAAGATAGCGGCAATCATCGAGCTGCCACCCGAGATACCGGCATCCTCGAAAACGACGCGACGATTTCCAACATCGTACAACGTTCTCCCGACCCATTCGACAGACGTGCGGATCCACTCAGCCAGAACCTTCTCCAACGCATCCTTGAAGCGCAAGACGAAGATGGGCTTGAACATGGAAATCAGCATGGAGTGGTTGGATTGCTTGACATCGAGCTGAACGTCCTCGGCGATGGTAACTTCAACATTCTCGAGTTTGATGACGGACTGTAGTTTCTCGCGCTCGGGAGACGTGGAAGAAAGGGTACGGAGAGCGAAATCAACGTCAACGCCCTTCTCCGGAAGCTTGAACCCGACAAGGCCAGTGAACTCGCTGGGGCCGAGGGAGGCTGTCTTGTCCTTGTACCAGAACGAAACATCGTTCAACTCAAGTTGCATAGCCTGAATTTTGATTCGAGTGAGGGAGCCCATGGCGGACTCGGAGGTAGTAGAAGTCGTATTGACATCGATGTCTGTGATATTCCGGATGAATACATGCGAAGGATTGGTCTTGAGAGACGACAGTTCGACGTTCTCGAGGATGAACTCGATCTCTTCATCCTTGTATTCAGTACTGAGGGGGAGATAAGTCAGCGAAGATAGATACAAATAACAAGATGATACATACCGAGGAATAGGAACATCCTTGAGGACGTCGAGAACGCGTGGTAGGTACACCTTGAAGACGTCGGTCCAGAACCAAGCAACGCGCTGCATAACTTCGCTGGCGACGCTGGACACCTGCGAACCAACATCTTCGGCCTTGCCAGTCGCCTGCTGCGCAGCCTCACCCAAACCCTCCTGTAAATCGTTCGCCATCTTGACATGTGCTTGCCTAAGGTTCTTCAAGTCGGCATCATTCTCAATCCTTGTCACGAGCTCTTCCCATTCACGTTTGAAGGCCTCCCAATCGCCACGCCACTTCTTCCCGGCATCGGAATCAGAGTCTTTCAACTTTTGCCAACGTTGGGACAGGGAGCGACGACGCGAGCTGGCCTCCTCGGAACGAGCATAGCCGGGTTCGTCAAGAGATTTACGAAGATGGGTGAAGAAGTCGGTGGACCACTGCTGAAGGTCGGGGTCTTGACGGACATCGACGACGCAAGCGCGAAGCTTTGACCAAAGATCGTCGAGCGATTTGTTGCCAGAAAGACGTTCAAGCAATTTGCCAAGACCACGGATGCCGTTAGGGATATGGCTCTCGGGCGTGGGATCGTCGACGAAACTTTCTAGGGTGGTAGACTTGTTGATGTCCTGAGCGGTGTCAAGACTGCGTGTAAGCCATTTCTGAACGGTGTCGAAAATGTTGACCAAGGCGTCGTGATACTCCTTGTCGTTTTGAGCACGCTCACAAATCTTCGGGTATATTAGTTAAGTTCAAGGCGCGTAATGCTGATACTCACCTGGAAATAGGCATTCTTCACCCGGGTACTAGCACGATCAGCCGTCTTCTGCGCAGAGTCAGCGACCTGCTGGCCAGCTCCGATAGCGCCGCTACCTGCATCCTTGACGGCATCCATGCCATGCTCCCACTGCTTCTTCACATCTTCGTCCTCCTCTTCGACGCGACGCTTCTTCCTGCCGATCGTCGNTCCTCTCCCCCTCTTGAACCTCATCCTCAACCTCCCGGAGCCCTTGTTTCGCTCGGCGAGCTCCATCTTCCACGAGCTCAGCTGCGTCAGCCAGCGCTAGTCTTGAAAAAGACAGGAAATCGGCCGAAAGGAACGATGACTCAGTGAGGAGGTTGGACCAAATGATACTGAGGATGGTGGAGAAGGAGCGCCCAAGATTTTTCGCGTCCTTTTTCGCCTCGTTGGAATCGACAGCGTTCGTCGAGGTAGAGGAAAGGTCGGCCTGGCTAAAGTGCCAGAGAGACTCTTGGAGTACGTTGTCGTCTGAAATTTCGTTCAGCTGGTTGCTATCTGAGAGGTCCAACGCAATACTCACGATTCTTGTTATTACCCAGCTGCTTGTATGCCTCCAAAACCTTCCGCAAGTCGTCTGCAATGACACGCCCCTGCGCACTGAGTTGATCACCACCTTCGGGAGTCGCCTGCGGAATTATCGTCGCGTTGAACCATTCGATGAAGTCGGCGACTTGTTCATGAGACGGAATTTTGCCTGCTTCAAAGGCAGCGAGTACTGATGTTGCTTTATCCATTATTTTCGTAGTTGAATTTGATGATGAGGGAAAGGAAGAAAGATTTGTGGGGGTCGAGAAACGTTGGATGAAGATTATAAGAGAACTGGGATATGAGGGAGGTCATGGTCGTCATCGCCGTCACTGGGACTCCAAAATCGATGACATCACAGTTGGTTCAAAACCATTTTGACTTCTTCTTCGACTCCCGGATCGGCTGACATATACCAGGAGCATCGCCTACGTCACCCAGATACTCCCAGGATCCGGAAGGGGGTCCACAGCTGCGGGAAGTCTGGAAAGCGGACAGTCAGCGTCTGACTCTAGATGAAGATTTTTCGTGCACGTACCGTTCTACTCACGTTTCATGCCATCCTGAGAAGAAAAGGAGTGATCCAAACGACTCCAAGAATTGCTTTATGGCAGCATCTTGCGGATATTGGAGCGGCGACGTTGGGGTACTAGCTATAGGCGTGCTGGTCCAAAACGAAGCGTGGCGTGATGCGTGACGTGATGCGTGACGCAAGGTTGACTAGGGCTCCTGTACTCCCCTATTGTGAGAGCTTGACCCGTGTATCAAGTTTCACCCACAGGCGACGGCAACCCACTGTGTATGTCAGCCAAACTGCTACTGAAGATAGTCATGTACACTGCCTCGGAAGAAAACGGCAAGTCGCAAGGGTTGATATGAAATGATGAAGTCATAGACAACGAAGCGGAGGTCTGGAAAGCTCACGCGTCGCAGTCAAAGGTTCATAAAGGGTGAGGCTGCGTGTGGGCTTCCCCGCTTAAAGCATCTTTGAGAGCACTCTTTGGCAAACCAGCTCTGAGTATGAAGCAAATCTTGCAGTGGTTCAAGTCCTTGTGCTGCACTTCGCATGCTAGGGTAGAGGTAAGTCTTGACTTGTGATTTGGTGCTCTTATATTGAACCGTTTATCCTCACAGAGCGTCGAAAAAACCGAGCATACAGGGTTAGAGTCAGCACCAACTCCCGCACGAGAAACCGTGGAGCCCCAAACGTTCATCCATCACGAACATCCACATCTCGCGCCACTGCTCATACCAAATCCAATAAATCCTCCGCTCGTCCATGAGCACTCTCATCCAGATCCTCTAGTTTTTGTGGAAGAAGACCCAGAGCTACGGGAGGTAGAAGTGGACTCAGCGTCGACAAACACAGCTGTGAGCATGCCGTTTCAGCGCGACCCCCCAAACGGACCCAAGGTGGAGATAGATGGTGGAAAATAATCAAATGAAGAGCACGATGCAGTCTTTGAGTATGCTCTAGGACAGGATCCATACATAGATATATATAGAGAGTATAGCATGCTTCGAAGGCGAACGAACCTTCACAGTCCGTAAACGCTTTGGCCAGGAGCCGTATCAGGAGTCCCCCTCTCCATCAAACTTGGATGGAAAATTTTCAAGCTTTTTCTCACGATGCTGGCCTCTCCAACCTACGACTTGCCCTACGAAATCTGGCGCCTCATCTTCGCTTACTTCACCGATGCTGATCTACGTTCGCTCCGTAGGGTGAAATTCTTTAACGCCCTCGCTACGAGCTTGCTACGCCAGGAACTTGAAGTCGGAGAGCTTACACGTGGGACGGTTGCGAAAATCTCGTATTATGCCAAGTCGTGCGTACGATAAGTACCTTTGTGCTGTGAATGGAGATTCAATTGAATTTCTACTGTGTACTAGGCGACTCTTCGAGCCTGGCCCGACTTACAAGCTCCTCATCAACTTCCAAGGTGCTTGAATTCTTCTCCGCCATTATCCAGTTGTGTTGTGAAAACAAAATGCGATGGTTTTTGATAGGTGCGTAGCACTGGTCCCCTTTTCATTGCCGGAGAGACCAGCAGCATGCCGGCCTCTCCGTGGACTATCTAGGTACATGTGGTAGACGACGAGTAGAGAAAGAAGAGAAGCAGCGAGACAGCCACCACCACCACGAGCATAACGACAGACAAAGGGGAATAACTGACAAGACCACACCCAACCCCCCTCCTTATATACACCTCGCCACGTCAGACCCAAGACCTACCCTCTGCCCTCGTCTTCTTCGCCTCCGTCGCTTAAACATTTTCCCCTCCGATCACAGCACAGCAAGGCAGTCCAGGCTCACAAGTCCACGAAAATAATAAGCGTGCCAAGTCGCCGTCAAACCAAAGGTAGAATTCTCAGAACTGCAGAATACACTAGTATCTGGCTGGAAATATTATATCCGACTTGCATCCCCACCGAAATCTCCGGTCCCAACCAAGCCTTCCCGCCGAGTCCACTACTCTAGTTAGTTCCGTAAAGCGGTCGTTTCGACGCAGAGTGACTTTGAGGGTTGTCAGTCTCGACCAGCGGCGAGATCGAGGTGGGAAAGGGCACCATGCACCATGTTGGATACTTTGCGAAACAAGCTTCAAACCCCGAAATTCCTCTCACCCATGCATACTCCCTGAACGGCGAGAGAGCAACGTCTTGCGAGGCGGCAAGACTGAAGCGAAGAAAGGATATCGACTGTGACGCGTCCTGATGTCGCGAGAGACAGGGAAATTGAAATTTCAAGCAGCAAGACGTCTCCCGCATCAAAATTCTAGCCACAAAGTCAGAAATNCCCATAGAAAGAAAACCACATACCAGTACCCAGATAAAGTGGAGTCGATCCATACCCCGCTAGCATCTCCGGGTCCTCAGGGTGCCATATAATCGCGTCGATACGTGTAGTAATCGTTTTCTGTCGAATCGAGATGTTCCGTGAAAGGGAGAAGAGTGCGAGGGTGTGCGAAAGCTCGAGGTCGGGCGCGAGGATCCATGGGGGCGATAAAATGGAGCATTTCTATATATACATTGCTGTTCAGCACGTAGAAGAAAATGCAAGGGGACAACGTACGGGAAACCGCTGAGAACGTCAAGTTACAGGCCCGATAAAATGGAGAATTTCGGTACATATATTGTTCATCAGCGAGAAAAAGAAGTACAGAGTCCGGAAGGCTCACCGTTGCGTTCCGACGTGGCGAGTATCGAAGCAGTGAGGTGGCCTGGCTGCGAGGGATCGTTTTGAGCGGGTTTGGCGTGTCCTCTTGTGTGCGGATTCGGATTCTCAGTCTTGAAACGCTTTGTTTCCGGGTGCGCGCGTGGGTACCAGCAAAATGGAGCAGATCTGTATAGTCATCGTTAAAACCAAAGAATCAAGGTGCTTACTATAGTAGTAGAAAAATCCTTCGAAACGGATGACCAAGGTTTGAATCGATTCCGTGTGCTCAGCGCCGAGCCCATGCTCTCCGTCCTGCTTCGAGAGTAGGTGAGACGAGGAGGAAGAGGGTAAGGAGGGTTGGAGAGAAGGCGAATCGAGTCCATCGGTTTCCGTGAAGGGAAAGTGTTGCGGAGGAATGGGAAGGTGCGGGGAAATCCAGAGAAAATGCAGATACACGCCAGTATATAGAGTATCTTGTGTGCATTATCGTAGCGTCGCGTGCAGGGTAGACGGTGTCGGCGAAGCGATGGTGGTGGTAGGGAGGAAAGGGAGATGGTTCAAAGTCCGATGGGCAAGCGCTGCCCAAGTCCATCAGGGGTCCGCTAGTCAGGGTTCGCCAGGAATTCGATTCCACCTCCCCATCGCTGTTTTCACCTCTCGTTGCACTCATATATCATGATTTGGATGTATATCCATGTGTAAGACCTGAAGCGAGAGTACCAATTAAGAAATTTCGAACGCGAGACGAAACTTTGCTCAAGGGGAACTCCTCCTTTCTTGCTCCTATCTCTCCTTCTCCTCCTCGTTCCTCGTCAAAACCACGCTCCACATCGTCCAGCTCATGCATCGGCTGCACGTATAGGCGCCCATGGTATACCAGAGACGTGTACCAGTCAATGAGTGCCAGCAGAAATGGACAGGGATAACGGGAAACTCATCAAGCTGTCCCTCTCCTTCTCGTACTATTCGTCTCGTTCTTTCGCTTCAAGCGGGCACTTGGCTGCATAGGCTGTGGGTCCTTGGCGCTAGGACCCTTCGCTTAAGTCTTAGCCGATATTGCATCATTCTACGAAATTTTCCGCTCCCTCCAGAGTGCCGTTTACTCGGAAACGCACGATAACACTACCTCGCCGTCTTCCTATAAATACTCGGCCTACTTGTGGTCAAACTCATCATCACCTCTCACCTTCTCCCCTCCTCTCCCCTCCTCTACCTCGCACCTCACGCAATCAGTTTCGTCACACTTGTCAACAAGTGTACTCTAAGTAAGTGTTCGCCTTGATTATCATGTCCGTTCTCTTTACTGACCTTGACTTTTGACTTGTCTACAGTTCGCTTTCAAGCACTTCAAGTCTCGTGACGCCGACGTTCAAGCCCACTCAGCATCGACTTCAATCATTCTCAATACACCACATCCACGATCATCCAGTACGCCGCACCTCAGTACCTCGATTTCTAGTCATCGCCAAATCACTAATGAGCTTCGCTGTTCTGGAGTAAGTCAACACTCTCACTTCAAGTTTGGTTCTCATCTTTTATAAAGTCAGTTTCACATCCGATTGTCCTTGTGAGTCCTTGATCTCTTTTCTTTGGTTTTGTTATCAAGCTTGCTTATCCTCAGGCATTTGAAACTGCGTCGACAAGAATTGTGATTCAAGTGTAAGTACTACATTTTGTCATGATTTCGACACCTGTACTTTACTGACTTTCTATACCTCGCCGGGGAAACCAATCTATGCATCCAGCACGGCTGTTCGTCACCGCCGTCAACGACGAGTAGCCTGTGGGCATTATGCATCGTGAGCAATGTCTAGGCTAGGTACGTACATCATCGCATAGCCGAACATGACCTCATCCCGATCGCACACCTAGCCCCTGCCTCGCTTCTCCATTGTTCTCGTCAAGCGAACCGACCGATCGTGTTTGCTAGTCCCGCGTCCCGGCTAAACGACTCGGTAAGCATTTTCCACTTGATCTGAGACGTCATCGAAGGACTGACCTTACTTTACATCCCTTGCTCAACCTCGCCGGCGGCCTCGAAGTTGCATCCCTGAGCACCGAAAAAACATTTCGGTGAGTAATGATTTGATCATCAATTCACTCCTCTCACACTCACTTCCTTTTGAGGTTCGCCTCGAGTACACCTACTCATCCCCATCTGCCTACACCTCCCACCCGCGACTATTCATCTTCGTGCGTTTCAGGTCAGTAACCTAAGATGTCCCTAGATCCCGTGAGTAATGACCTCGTTATTCACCGGCTACGAGTTTACTTACTTTCCTCGGAGAGTCCTAGATCAATCGTCTTTCGCTCTCGAAGCCTCACCAACGGCCTCGAGTACACCTACTCGTCCCCATTTGACCACACCTCGACCCTGGTAAGTGTCGCAGCCATTCCCAGAATGGTGTACTTACTCGCACCCTCTCCCCGTCTAGAATCTTGCTTCCCATCGTGGGAGCGAAGGAGAGCGGTTCGAAGCGGCCGGTAGCTTGGATGTAAGTCATACAGCCATCGTTCCTGGGATCTACAAAGAGCTGACATGCGTTCCCGAGCATTTAGTGACGAAAATACAGGTTTACCTCCGAAAAACACGAAACGCTCCTCAAAGCCATGCTTGACCCCCGAGCCGAAACCTCGATTTCCCCATGGGAAGGACATACGGCTCGTTGAGCCTGGATATACCTGACAGGTAAGTGGTATGAGCATCCCCACCCCGGGCTTACGAAAGGCTGACTGCAATACTCACCGTCATAGATGCTACAACTTTGAACAGCCAAGTGAGTTCGACGTCTCAATCGGGAATTCAAGTTCCCCCATGCGACGACACTGTTGATGCACCTGTAATCAAGTATTCAAGCGGCTGGTATTCGCTTTCAAACCCTCACCTAGCACCCTCCTCATCGCGCCGAATCGCTTCCCGAGCGCGAATGAACGTAATGATCGCCGAAGAATCAGTCTTGGTAGTCATAACCAAGTCCTTGGTAAGTCAATTCGTCATGTTTCTCAAATGTTTACTTAACTCACATTTTGCTAGATTTCCATTTCACCACCATACGGGGTATGGTCTTTGTTTCCGCCATGTAACCTTGAAGGAGTGGTCCAGATCGCTGGGGGAATCAATGGGAAGGCATGTACATCTATTTAGCATCGTTCAATTTGAGCTTCAACGTCTCTTTGTTTAGATTTTCTTCGGAGGTACCTAGTCCGAAAAATGTCAAAAGAACGATCAAGGACGTAGCTACGCCCCACGATCGCTGCATTCCCTTGTTCGCGTGCCATTGAAGACCTTTGGACCAAGTTGGCGAAAGGCTACGGTTCGTCCTTGACACGCGAGCCACCAACCACCTCCCCGCGCCGGCAGGTCAAAACGGCTTAGTACACCGTAATCACCGCCCAGAAACGCGTCCTTGACGGTTCCCAAGTCATAGGTTAGCGTCTTCAGCAAGGTTCAGTGAATACTCACTGACCTAGTTTCGCATTTTGCCAAATCAACCTTGTACGCCAGAGGTCTTGGTTTCTTCGGGAAACATTGATGGATCGGCTCGTTTCGCATCGTCCCTGCATTGTATGTCGTTTGGGTATCGTTCCTGAGTCACTGACATCAAAGATAGAGTTATGGATGGTGACTTACCTCCTGTATCCCTCCAAAAACTCGAATCCACGATGAACGGCGAACCGCTAGCCAAAGGCAGTTATACCCCCGCGCTCGCATAGGATTGATGCACGTAGGACCCCGTTTCCACGACGTTACATCGAGATTTGACGATTTCGACCCAGGTTCGCCTCCATGGACCCGAATCTTCGAGATTACCTGAAACACACCAGGGACGGGCGGGGTAGCAAAGGAGAGGCTTTCTTAATGATATGTAAGTGGATTCTCACCAGATATAACGATACCAACACGTGCCTGAACAGCAAGCGCGTATACAGCCGAGTTTAGAAGAGCCTTCATCTCGGGTGCCCAAAATCTTTATTTTTCGAATTTGGCGGCTTGAATCTCGTTGGATCGGCGGGATTCTTGCTTTCCCTTCGAGGCAAGTCGTCTAAAAGTAGATCGATATCGGTTACAAAGCACTGACAATGATGTAGGGGACAGTACCTTTGATTCTCCCTCCTCCTGACCACAAATCTCGGAATCACGGACGAACGCCGAGACGCTGGTCGATGAAGCTTGTATCCCCGAGTTGGTACGTCATCCACACGTGTGTGCCCCAGTTTTCAAGAGGGTAGAACGTGTTTTCAGAATTTCGGTCGTAGTCGTCCTCCTCGGTCGAAATTCTGTAAAAGTGCTATGAACACCAAATGAGCGCCGGGAGATCAAAGTTGGGACCCGTACGAAATGTATGTGAGTCGATTCGCTGCTCTTTTCATCTGTCTTGCTCACGAAATCACGAAATTTCGATTTTCCCCCCTTCTCCATGTAGATGGTTGAATTCCTCGGTTGGACGTTATCCGTTCGCTTCGATCGTCGCTGGTCCTTGAAGGTATGTTTCAAGTCCATCTTGTACTGTGTTCACGAGAGCCTGACCCAAGAATTTAGACGTCCAGCCATGACCCATCCCGGAGCCGGCAGCTTGCAAACCCAATGGGAAACACAAAAGGTCGATGGTAGGAGGTACATTATGGGTAACGAAAACATATGTGCGTGATTACTGATGATATACAAGCCTACCTTTGTCCGTTCTGCCAACTTTCTGCTCAGCCGTCCCTCCAGCACAACTTGGTCAATACTTCCTACCAGCGTCGTCCAGCAACCATACACCCTTGTTCGTACGTAACCAGAATGTCTTGGCCCGAGTTTACGAAAGGCTGTGGATGATATTGGCTGTGTCGTGGATAGGCGGCGTCCCGGGACCAAGGTTTGAAAACTTTGTTTTCATGGTGGAAGACAGCGCCGGGATGGCCAAGTAACGACTTGAGATCGTTGGTGAGTCGAATTCCGGTCGATGATGAGCCTGTTTACGCACGGTTTGTGTCCGTCTTGACCAAGTCTTGCTAAGCTCCCCTGCTAGTACGGCGCCCACGAGACCTCGTCTGCATCGAAGCCCTACCACCCAGCGACAGCGCCTTCTTGTTCCAACACGCCTAGCATGCGCCTGACCGAGTTTGCGAAGGGTTTGAAGAAAAGGTGCAGCGATCGTCGAGGAGCCGGCTGCCAGGGTTGAAGTTGGAAAATCTTGCCTTTCTCTTGAGGGAGGATGGCTTGGGGATGTCTGTGAATGGTTCGAGCATCGTTTGTGAGTTGACTACATGCGTGTTGAAGTCTGCTTGACGACTGAAAAACTCGTCGTAGGGTGGTTGGTGGATGGGCTGGGTAGGACGGAGCAGAGAGGAGAGCGGCTCTATATGCGCGCGCGTCGTGGGAGAGTGAGTGGGTGAGTGAGTTTCTGCTTCTGCGGCGTGAGGAGAATGTTGTGGGGAGTGTGGGTGTGGGTGGATGGGATGAACTCGAAGTGGATGGATGGCGCGAAGGCAGCGAGTACTGATGTGGCCTTATCCATTATTTTCGTAGTTGAGTTTGATGATGGGGGAAAGGAAGGGGGTTCGAGAAACGTTGGATGAAGATTATAAGAGAACTGGGATATGAGGGAGGCCATGGTCGTCATCGCCGTCACTGGGACTCCAAAATAGATGACATCACAGTTGGTTCAAAACCATTTTGACTTCGTCTTCGACTCCCGGATCGGCTGACATATACCAGGAGCATCGCCTACGTCATCCAGATACTTCCAGGATCCGGGAAAGGTGCGGAAACCCTAGAAAACAGGAAAGCCAGTCAGCGTCTCAGGTTGGGTGAACAATGTTCGTCCACGTACCGTCATAATCCAGCTGGTCACCGGCACCTCTCATGCCAGCTTCGAAGCGAGTTGCATCGCGGACTTTCTAGACGACTTCCAGCATCGAACTGTGGCAACGTTGGGGGTGGGGGAACAGGCGGCGTCACGACGTGACGCGTGACGTAAACGCGAGCATGACTATGCTCTCCTGTTTTTCTCCTATTGTCAGAGCCTAACGCGTATCAAGTTTCACCCATAGGCGTCGGCCACCCACTCTATGAAGCCACGGGATGCAAAGGGTAGCCTAGTGTCTTCTAAAGATATATGTTAATCTAGCTCGGAGTATAACGGAAGCCCACAAGGATTGGTATGGAATGATGAAGTCATACCAAACGAAGCGGAGGTCTGGAAAACTCACGCGTCGCAGTCAAAGGTTCATAAAGCATGAGGCTGCGAGTGAAAATCTTGCTTTACTGCACCTCCACATACGTTCCCAAAAATTGTAGCTCTGACCATGCAGCAAATCTTCCAGTGGTTGAAATCTTTGTGCTGCGCTGCCCATGCTAGGATAGAGGTAAGCCCGTCCTAAGGCTAGAATTTCTGTTAATTAACCGCTTCCTATCTTCAGAGCGTTGAAAAGACTGAGCAATCAGCACCGGAAAGACCACGAAGCTCCGCACAAGAAACCAATTCACCTCAACAACAACCATTCATCCATCACGAACACCAACATCTCGCGCCACTGCTCATACCAAATCCAATAAATCCTCCGCTCGTCCATGAGCACTCTCATCCAGATCCTCTAGTTTTTGTGGAAGAAGACCCAGAGCTACGGGAGGGAGAAGTGTACTCAGCGTCTACAAACACAGCTGTGAGCATGCCGTTTCAGCGCGACCCCCCAAACGGACCCAAGGTGGAGATAGATGGTGGAAAATAATCAAATGAAGAACACGATGCAGTCTTTGAGTATGCTCTAGGACAGGATCTATACATAGATATATATAGAGAGTATAGCATGCTTCGAAGGCGAACGAACCTTCACAGTCCGTAAACGCTTTGGCCAGGAGCCGTATCAGGAGTTACGAGTCCAGAGTGAAACGAAGACTCGTTTGTAGGAAACGGAGTTTCTCTTGGCAGTAGCATTTTCGTGGGATAGCTCGGTCTGCCCTCCGATTGGCCAATTGCCTCTAGCGCGCGTCGCTGATTGGATGGCCTTTTGTTTACGCTTTATTTGTTCGATTTTGGAAAGTCACGCCTCTCTGGTATTCCCACGCCGGCATGTCCAAGAGCCTCTTCCCACGCCCCTCTCACGCTCCCTTTATTTCGTCCTAGAGTCCCAATCGAAATCCCTTCTCTAGCCCGCACATTCATCGGTGCGTTCGTCTGAGTCAGTGCTTCATGCATTCGCAGAACTCATAAATTAGCTGGACTATCTGGTTATCTCAGTGTCTATGACTCTGAGTGCTGATTCATGACCGCCCCCTTTNACTGTGGCATGAGCGTATCGAGAGAGCCGAGTTCGGTCACGACACACGAGAATAGAAAGGGTGGCGGCTAGGAGAGAGTAGGCGGTGGTTAGAGGTAGACCAATAGTGAACGGAGTAAAGCCGTCGAATTGGTGAATTATATGGAAACAAGGTAA
>JAPEVF010000661.1:0-25443 GCA_029747585.1 Pleurotus djamor
AATCATCAGTTCCACCACTTCTTGCACTCTGGTAACATGTGTAGATGTATATGCACGAGTCTGAGTAGAAATGAGAGTGTCAGTCACAAAATTCCAAGCCGCGCGAAAGAAATTCTATTCCAGTCTGATTTCCCCTTTCCCGCTCCTATCCCTCCTTCTCCTCCTCGTTCTTCGTTGTTTCTCACTTCCTCACCGCTGTACTCATGCACCAGCTGCACAATTAGGCGCCCGTAGTGTACCAGAGACGTGGACCAGTCAGCGACTGCCAGCAGAATCGGACAGGGATAACGGGGAACTCATTAAACTGTCCCTCTCCTCGTCGTACTCTTCTTCGCCTTCGCTCGTTTCAAGCGGGGACTTGGCCCACTAGTGCGTGTGTCCCTAGGCGCTAGGACCCTTCGCTTAAGTCTTAGCCGATATGGCATCATTCTGAAGTTTTTTTTCAGACTCTGGAACACCATCTATTCGGACATGCACGAAAACACTCTTCCCTCCGTCTTCCTATAAATACAGGCCTAGTTGTGCTCCAAAGTCCCCATCTCCTCTCATCCTCTCCTCTACTACTCTACTCCTCTTTTCTCTCTAATCCTCTCTCTTGCCTCGCCTCGCTTCTCTCCTCTCACCCACTACTTCACCTCGCCATCTCTAGCCTCGCTTTACCCAGCTATCATCTCACTACTCTAGTTGTAAGTTTTCATGTCCATTCAGACTATTAGTATCGTCTCTGATATCCTTTTCTCTATCCTTCAAATATAGAATATGCGATTTATCAACTCTAGAGGACGGCTCGATCACTAGAGTTAATCTTAGGCAAGTCAATACTTCCGATTATTGCTTTTGACCGCATCCTAATACACTCTAATCACAGTCATTATCTCTACTTTCTAATGGTGAGAAGTCTTGGTGGTTCAATTCCTCAATTACTTCTCTGACTTTNATTTTGCAGCTTTTGCATTGACCACTCAGTGTACTCAGTTGGTCGGATCCGAGTCATCACTAATCATTCACTTTGTGTTCAAGCAGCACATTTCGTGCTAGTTCTATTGAGACTTTGGTAAGTGGTCAATGCTTCTTACTGATCCTTACGAGACTAATTTCTTTTCAACTTCAAGTGTTTACCATCATCTTCACCGACAAATTTCACTGCTCCACGTTCATGTGAGTCACTAAAGGCATTTCGTGTCTATTCAAATTTTCTGACCACATTTCTAGTTCACTTTTGGTTCACCTCTACACCCTCTACTCGTCGTCATCGTCGTTGTCAGTGACAAGGACCGTTTCGGTGCTGTGGGTCACAGCGACTAGGCCAGGTACCAGGTATGTAATCGGCAGACCTTCCTCTGTTCCGTCACTTACGCAATTTCTGTCTTCGCCATTGTCCTCCTTAAGCGAGCCGATCGATCGAGGGCTCGACCTAACGCGAAAACTCGGCCGCGTCGTCGTAAGTGTTTTTCCACTGTTCCTGATGATTCTAGCTCACCACGCTAGGCTCGCAGGCTCAGAATCGGACCGGGGATGGGTACACCTACTCATCCCCATCTGCCTACACCTCCCGGTGAGAATTTGAGTAGCCTATGGACATGCGGGGAACATAGGAAGATGGAGATGGAGGGGTAATGGGAGTGGCCGTGAATGCGAGTCCCTTCTTTGCCGACTCGATCAGGCACTTGGTCAAAACGATCATTTCATAGGCGGTGAGTCATGACATCATGATCTGCGGCCTCTCGACACTACTTCACTCACTGTGTGCTAGAACTCCCCGGGGCCTGAGACATACTCATCCCCATCTGCCTAGAGACCTACTGAAATAGGAAATCAGAAATTTCGGTGAGTAATTCGGACTATTGAACATTTGATCCCGGCGCGCACACTTACATTGTTTCCAGGAACTCTCGCGGCCTCACCAACGGCCTCGAGTACACTTATTCATCCCCATCTGCCTACACCTCGACCCTAATGAGGTATGTCCCTGATTTCGTTCCCAAAATGGTATACTCACCAAGATCGCTTCTTGCATCCTCCCCACACTCCAGATTCTTTCTCCGTCCTCGGGACCTGGTTTCGAACGTGAGGGTAGGCTATAGAGGGTTCGTACACGATATTCTAAAGGAGCTGACATGAGTACTTAGGTGTGATGCGACGAAAACGGATGCTTACCCCCCNGAAATCCGCCCATCGCTCAAGTGTCCGCTTTTCCGCGGCGAACTCAAGACTCTCGGGGACCTCACCAACGACCTCGAGTCCACGTACTCATCCCCATCTGCCTACACCTCCACCTGGGCCATGAGGTAAGCCGCTTGTTTTGTTCCCAAAATAGTTTACTTACAGATCTGCTTCCTCCGCGCTCCATAGAACCTTTGACCCCTTCCCCGCAATGTAACGGAGCGGCTTAGAACTGCCTGGACCCAAAAGGTAAGCCATGCGGCTATCGTACCTGAGATCTACAACAAACTGACATGAATATTCAAGTGTTCCGTGACGAAAAACGCGAGTTTACCCGAAAAACCACAAAATCTTGAATTCCTCAGCAAAGACGATACGCTGCTCAGTTTCACCTTTACCCCGACATGGTACGTCCCTGATTGACCTTTGATACCGTTTGCGAGGGCTGACATCGAGTTCTGAATGTAGGGATGGTGTTTCTCCCCCTCGAAGCGCGATCTTCGATTTCTCTATGGGAAGTGCATGCGGCGCGTGGCCGACAAGTGTGCCTGAGAGGTATGTGGTATTATCATCTTCACCCAAAGTTTCGAAAGGCTGACTGTGGTATTCATTGTTCTAAGATGGATTTTCTTTGCGACCGATCGGAAAAATTTGGATTCAAGATCCATTTCGACATATTGACGTACGCCTTTGATTTCCCCATGTTACGACATCACTAGCGCGTCACCAGCCAGCTTTACGAAGCCTTGGTACTCGTTTTCAAGGTGCTAGCCTCCACCTCCCCCCTCGCGCGGAAACACTTCCCGACCCCATACGCACGTAATTATCGCCGAGTAACCAATCTAGAAGTCTTATCAAATCGTTAGTAAGTCATGCCATCACGTTTTGCGAGCAATCCACTCACTTCTTTGATAGTTTATGTCTCCCCCACCATCCGGGGTAGAGTCCTTGTTTCCTCCACAAATACTCGGACGGGTATCCCAATTCGTATGGCGCATCAATAGTGAGTAATATCCAACCGTTCATCGTCGCTTATTTGACCCTGATCATCCATTTACAAGGTTTTTCACGAAGACTTGTCCCCGGCACGTACCCATCCGAAATTGCCGAAAAATCGTCCAACCACGAATCTACGCCCTACGATCGCTGCGGATCCTTGTTCGTGGGCTATGGTTGGTCCATGGACCGCCGTTTGGAAGGGATAGGACCGCTTCTTGATGTTTGACCCATGAATCACCTCCTCGCGCCGACTGGACAAATCGACCGAATACGGCTTAGCTAGCGCCAGGAACACGATCATTGATGGTTACTGAGTCAAAGGCAAGTCATTCCAGCAAGGTTCATTGAATACTCACCAACCTATCTTCGCTTTTTGCATCTTTGCACCTCCAGGGACAGAATTCTGATGTTCCTCCGGTACATCACTATGGGTCGGTTTGAGTCGTGTGCTCCCATAATGGTATGTCCGTTATCTATCTTTGATAATGGTTTCTGAAACACTGACATCGAAATTGACCAAAATTAACAGGTACTCACCTCGCGCCGCGATCGAAAAAAGTGGAATTCCCACAGAAAGACAAAACGCTGGCTAAATCAAATTACACCCACGAGATCGTAGGGTATTAGCGCATCTTCGACCGAGTTTACAAGGTGATACATCAAGGTTTCGAAATTTCGACCATGGACGTCTCCATGGACCGATTTTTTGAAAGGTGCGGAAATGTCCCAGGGACGCCGTAAGAAAGATAAGTGACTTGTACTGATACTATGTAAGTGATTTTGCAAGTCTAGAAGCGACTATAAACTCACCTATACCGATGTTTCTTATTTACCTTCCCCAGGCTCCCGAGGTCGAGAACTCGACAACCACTCTGCAGGGCTGAGAACGAGGGATACATCCTTGATGGTAAGTCGTTCGCCTATGATCTTCGGCATTCCCGGGACCCTGATATTCCGTTTTGTCATTTTCACCCAGGTCCGTCCTCACCGCCGTGAATCTTCAATTTTTCGAGTTTTGGGCTTGAATCCTGATGAATCACTTAGGTTGCTGGTCTACTTTAGAGGTAAGCTATCATTGATTCGTTTGGTAGCGGTTATAACACGCTGACATTGATGTAAAAGGAACTTACCTCCACTTTTCCCCCCGACCAAGCAGGAAATCTCGGATTCCTCAGGAACACCGAAACACTGGCCAAATCAAGGTATACCCCCACGTTCGTAACTCATGTCGTCACCTTTGACCAAATTTACGAAAGGTTAGAGCAAGAATTCGGTATTTCGACCATGGCCGGACTGCCATGCTCGAAATTTCGAAATCTGCTCGAAACGCAGGAACAACGCCGGGGGTACAATTGTGCGACCTATACAAAGCATATGTGAGTTGTTTCGTATCTGTTACTATGCTTGTTACTCACGAATTTCTGAATTTCTGAATTTCGGATTTTTTTTCCAATTCCCCCGCGTAGATGACTGGTTTTTTCGTTTGAACGTTATCCGTTCGCCTCAGAGGTTGTGGGGCATCGATGGTATGTGGTATGTCCATCTTCTAGCATGGTTACGCGAGGCTGAATGAAGGTTTTGGTTAGTATACTCATGACCCTCCCCCCGAAGCGCAAACTCGAAAAATCACTCGGGCACGCAAAATATCGATGGAAACCAGTTTATTGTGGATATATAACACACAAGTGAGTACTTATCAGTAGCCGAAGGGTCTCCCCTTGTCCGAATAAGCAAGCTAATGCTCGCCCTCCCTTCCAGCCTATCTTTCAACATATCTCCTCCCCCTCGAAACGGCCTTGTCCAGCAACTATATAGCCTTGTAGCGACGTGCTCAGGGTACGTTTACCCAAGTTTGCGAGAGGGTGGGGTGAGTAACGGCCGAGTCGTCCAGCAATCGCGTCCGAAGGGTAACATTTTTGAAATTTCGAGTTTTCTGATTTTTTTGGTCGTTGCGAGCTTTGGGGTTGTTGTAAGACGTTTTTCAAACATTTGGTGAGTTTGTTTCGCTTGTTCCCAGGTTGGTATAGCCGTGCTAAGCGAGGTCGTAGAGGGAATCTTGCCTTCAGGCGCGAAAACCACTTGCGCACGCGGAACATCGAAGAGGAAAGGTTGTATTTTGGGAATGGAAGACATATGTGAGTACTTGTCAGTGATGTACGTGCATACCTTTGTCCGTACTGCCAACATTTTGCTGACCCTCCCTCCCAGCACAACCTGTTCAATATCTCCTTTCTCTCGAAACGCCTTCATCCAGCAGCGATACCCACTTGATCGTTCGTGTCCAAGGTATGTCTGACCGAGTTTTCGAAAGGTTTGGAGGAAAATTGGGTATGTGGTCGTCATGCGGCGTCCAAGCGGCGTCCTGGGACCAAATTTCGAAGTTTTCATTTTCATCGCCGAAAATGGCGACGGAAAGGTTTGAAAGGAATTGGTGAGTTGTTTGTGATGGACATGAAGACGGTGGACTGACTTTGAGTGGTGGTCTAGGGAGGTATGGGGTGTGTCCGCGCGGTGGAGGATCAAAAGGGGGGGTTGATCGTTTCGGGGTTTTTGGCGGTGGAGGGAGGCTTGGAAGGGCTTCGGGAGCTTGCCTGTATATAGAGTAGGTAGTCTACGAGCACGGAAGGATGTATATTACTCACGAAAACCATCAATACAGTGCGCATTTTATCTCTTTTTATCTTGCCGCTCCATACTCTCGGGGGAAAGGGCAAAGGTAAGCTTGGGGGCGGGTGTATGCGAGGGAGCAGCTTGGTGATACTTGCTGGGGCGGAGGGGAGAGAGGATGGGATGGGATGGACATGATGGCTGCGGGAGCTGGTTGGGTGGGATGGGAACGCAACGCATACACGTCTTGATTGGGTCGTGGTGGAGTGTGAGAGGCGAGAAGCGTGTGGGCGCGACCATGCTGGAATGGATGGATGTTGACGTTGAACGTACGCGGAGAACATGGACTGACAAGCTTCGTCGTTGATACATACTTAGCAGAGGGCTTCCAGAATCATCCAACTCCCAAGTCCACGAGATCGACGCTTGTCTGAAATGTCTTCTTTCGCTTTAGTCGCCGTCGAGTTCTGTGAATTCCTTGGACTGTAGGTAACCGGGGTAGCTCGGACTTGTGGTCTCGGAGGTTGGTAAATACCTTTGGATATCAGGGGGAAGTCAAGGTATCCATGAAAGAAGGAGGTGGTGGACCTGGTCGAAGGACGCGGAGGGAGACAGCTTGCGATCATGATCAAGTTCGTTGGGACTCCGCGGTGAATCTACACGTGACGGGTGGCGTGACATGGATCGTCGACAACCACGACGTCGAGCGGACCGTTCTTTCCTTCCAGCTTCGTTTCTTCTACCTCGGGCTTTCCTGGATCTCTACGTTCATCTGTTGGCATCGTCGCCTCACCGTCAGATGACCTCTTTACCTTATGCTCAACATCGACCTGGTCCTTCTGTTCAGAGTTCCCTCCTGTGATGCTTAGCCTTAGCGTTATCGGCCGATGCCAGCCTTAAACTCTATGACACGCTTCCAGACGTGGTTGTGACTGTTTTCGCCGATTACCTGCTAGCTAGGTCTCTCTCTGCTAACTCAAACCTAGCTTCAAGTCTTAGTTGCCGGCAATGATCCATGCTAGAAGACTTTCTATCGCCAAGTCCTCTTATCCGCACTTTACACACTCGTTAGGTGCGTGCTTAGGTCTTGAGCTTAGTAGGCTTTGACTTAAGCTCACCCGGGGTTTCATTTCGATAGGTCTTGAGTTTGGTCGGGCTGAAACCAACATGTGGGGATTCTGGACGGATCATCTTCACTAGCTACGATTCACAGAGATGCTCGATTGATACTCGATGCAGAGTCATTCTAGCTACCCCGCCATGGTCATAAGCTCAGACCCCTCGCTTTAACTCGAAGGACATGTACGTCCTTGTGGCAACCACCCTTGAACTGTTACTTCCCCCTAAGGTTAATCCTAATGGTATGAACGGGGGNTACTACCCTATCCACGCCCTTGGAGGTGCGTACATACTCGCTTCGTTCATTCATCCATCCATCCATTGAATCTTAATCTTATCTATCGTGCCATGCCGAATTTGGAACAGCAGGATCGATACTCGATTAGAAGCATGGAAGACGGCCTGTAAAGGGGTGGGGNAGGGGGAGGGCGAACACGTCGAAGGGGTACTATCCTACTCGAGGCAGGATGACGACATCGTCCTTCGAAGGTTCGGACTTCAATTCCACTCCAATACTCGATTCTACGATGCAGGCCTCGTTGCGTGGCCACGTCGGTCGTCTGGTGGTGCTTAAGAAGGTGAGTATGCGATAACGATAACAATATCATTAGGACCCACTTCGATAAGATACTGATAGGCAACAATCGTCCTCGAGCTCAGTCTTCAAGGCTTCAACGTTCAATCTCCAAATCAAGTAAACCTCTTCAACTTCCGAACTCCCCACTTCAGAATTCCCGCTTCCAAGTGATGGGTCGACCGATTGTTTCTATCCGACTTTGTCTCCGAGGGCGCTTCTCTTTTGCTAGGCTACTTGCTGCGCCAGGCTTCTTTGACGATGGCTCAACTCTTCTTTGGCTCTTGTGCGATCCGTGGTGCTTGATGTAGACAGCGCAGGTGTTCACTGACGGATGGGAGATGGATGCTGTATCTGCTGATATTTGTCCATTTATGGTGGGTGTGGTGGAGTGGACACTTGGTCGAAATGTCTGACGAGACGGTTGTGTTGGGTCTCGCACCACGGTTAGTCGTCTTCTGGACCGTCCGATCAGTCGAGTACATGTACTTTTTGGTGGGAGTTTACAACAACGACAATTGTCAATAATGCTCGTTGGGCGTTGATACGGTTGCAGACCCCCGGTTTGATCGGCGAAACAAGCGCTTGGTGACGCCATAAGTTCTTGAACCACATCCCCGACACCCTGCTGTTCGCTATTCCTCGCGCTCGCGCTCGAGCTGAAGGCCTGGCGCGTGAGGCTACTCTCCATGAATAATGAGGCCGTTTTATGCGGTCTTTGCTACGGACCACCAAGCAGCCCCACTTCAATACCATGTGGTATGTCACTGTGTGGTTTGTTGACTTCGTCACGATGTCATAGAGTTCTGATGGTGATTGTTGTATCAAAGGCCATGCTTACTGTACCGATTGCTGGAGTGTGTACGAGCAAGAGGGAGGGAGATGTTCCCACGCATTTACTTCCTCGTTGGTGCGTGAGTTATGCTGTAAATTCATGAAACTGAAATTCAAGGGTTTTTGATAGGTGCGTAGCACTCATCCCCTTTTCATTGGCGGAGAGACCGGCAGCATGCCAGCCTCTCCGTGTCACTAACTAAGTACATGGGTGGGTAGACTACGAGACTAGGTACAAGATGACGACGACGAGAGGGATAGCATGGTGGCAGCTAGTACCACCAGCATAACGAGGGGAGGGGAATCAATGCTCGAAACAGACTCTGACCCCCCTCCTTATATACACCTCGCCACGTCAGTACCAAGACTTGCGCACAGACCTCGACACAAATTTTCTCCCCTTCACCCAAGTCACACTCGCTTCCGCCTCGAGCCCGAGTCTCGACTCAACAGCAACTAGTTATATCCGTGAAAATAATTTTTATTCCGCACTACGTAAATTACACAATTCCGAGATCACTCCAAAGATTTGAGTCTACACAAACGTCGAGTCTGATGCCCTCCATTAATTGTAAAATGACTGCATTGTATTTGAGAGGCTATTCTACGAACACAAAGTACAGTCTCAGAGTCCCGCAAAGTAATTGCAGCCCATCCGAGCAAAAAACCACAAGACTCGACTTGGCTCCGTGACCTCTCCGACTAACACGGCGCAGCAACTTGACGGGCGGCGAGTTTGGCGAGGAGAGGGAAGGGAAGGGAAACCAACGCGGTGCTAGCTTCGAGAGACCAAGAGACGAGGGGAACACACCTCTCTCGCCACTGTCAGCAACAAGTAGAAATGAAACACACACCTAAACCATGACGAAACAGCGTCGAATCGTATACACATCACTCGTTTCGAGTCCTGAGGCGAGGGCCTTGCGCGCCGAGTCAAAATAAAGTTCAGAGAGGTGAGGGAGTGTCAGGACGGGGCAGGGAAACAGGATTTGCAAGTTGGGGAGGTCGGGAAGGCTGGGGAGGGGCAGAATGCGCTCGTTTCGGGGTGTTTGGTGAGAGTCTCGCGCGACGAGTCAAAATGGGGCGTAGAGGGCCGGGGTAGCGACGAAATGGCGTCCATTCGTATATATATCGTTTGTTGGGGGTGGGGAAACAAGTCCTGCAAGTAGAGATGGTCGGAATGGTCGGGGAGGGACAAAATGGCGTCGATTCATATATACATCGTCGGAACGCGATTGCACAAGGCGGAGAGGGTGAGGGCGGTGTCGATTCGATGGGAGGACGCGGGGTACCGATAAAATGGCGAATTTCTGTATATATATCGCTTTTCAGACTACCTAGAGCGAAAAAAAACGAGGAAACGTACCTGGAACTCCCTCGAGTCACCCATAAATGGTTATTCCGCGATAAAATGAGCTATCCAACGACAGCGTTGCGTCGTTTCGAAGGAGCGGGATGAGGGCTTCGTGGGACCAATAAAATGGAGCAATTCTATATAGATATCATTAGTGAGCATCACAGAAGCATAAGAAACCGGCAACGTACACGTTTACCCATTAGAAACTCATTTTCGAGGGCTTGAAGCACAGGAGGGACCGATAAAATGGAGAATTTCTATACAGACATCGTCCATCAGCAGCGAAAACCATCATAGCGACTGCCATGCTTACCGTTGTGACGCGCCGAGTCCGCGCAATGAGAGGGTTGATCCGGGGGTTGTGATATACACAAATTCGGGTCTTGAGTGTCGTTTCGAGAGTCGGGAGAAGGGGAGACGAGGGCACCAACAAAATGGAGCATTTCTATATATACATCATTGATCAGCGCGAGTCTGAGAGATAGAATAAATGTACTTGCCAGTTCCCAGACCTTCTAAACGCACAGTCGCCGAAATCCGAGGGATGGATGCGAAAGCGTCGAGGCGGCATCCTCAGGAATTTGTTTCGAGGCACTTCGAGTCACAGCGAGAGGTTGAAGAGAAGAGAATAGAGGAGGATGGGAGCAGAATGTGGATGGATAACCGAAAGAAACGACGAGAAAGTCGAGTTCATCGGCTCCAGAAATTGAGAAAAAGAGACACACAAAAAAGGGAGGGTGTAGAAGGTCCAGCAAAAGGTTAAATACGCGCTAGGATGGGTGAGCGGTGGACAGGGAAGCCATGGGCGGCGGAACGATGGTGGTGGTGTGGAGGAAGGGAAGGAGTTCAGAGTCCGATCGCCAAAATGGAAAGCGGCGCCAAGTCCATCAGGGGCTCTGGAACCCAGGGTTCACCGAAAATCCAAGTCCACCTCCAAATCATCAGTTCCACCACTTCTTGCACTCTGGTAACATGGTGTAGATGTATATGCACGAGTCTGAGTAGAAATGAGAGTGTCAGTCACAAAATTCCAGCCGCGCGAAGAAATTCTATTCCAGTCTGATTTCCCCTTTCCCGCTCCTATCCCTCCTTCTCCTCCTCGTTCTTCGTTGTTTCTACCTTCCTCACCGCTGTACTCATGCACCAGCTGCACAATTAGGCGCCCGTAGTGTACCAGAGACGTGGACCAGTCAGCGACTGCCAGCAGAATCGGACAGGGATAACGGGGAACTCATTAAACTGTCCCTCTCCTCGTCGTACTCTTCTTCGCCTTCGCTCGTTTCAAGCGGGGACTTGGCCCACTAGTGCGTGTGTCCCTAGGCGCTAGGACCCTTCGCTTAAGTCTTAGCCGATATGGCATCATTCTRMARNTTTTTTTTCARGCTCTGGAATGCCATCTATTCGGAAACGCACGATAACACTCTCCTCTCCGTCTTACTATAAATACTGGCCCAGTCTCACCCTAAAGTCCCCATCTCCTCTCACCTTCTCTACTCCTCTCTACTCCTCTACTCCCCTCCTCTCTCTCTTGCTTTCGCTCTCACTCAACTCTCACTCAACTCTCATCTCTGTGTCTCATCATCACCGACGTCTTCTAGTGATCAACTCAGGCCTATGGTAAGTCTTTGTCAGATTAATAAACTCCATTCCATTTACTTACATTCGTTCTATATTCACAGTCTGCGCCTTGAAAATCTCGGTCAGTCAACGTCAACATTCAACCTTGATCACCCGCCGCAAGTAATGATTTGACATTAGTGATCCGAATCACTTTCCCCGGGTTTCTAGTTACCTTTGGTAAGTCTTTGAATTATCAACAGCAACTCTCAAGTTACTTTTCAATCAGTAGCGACGTGTAATGTCTTTTTCGATCAAAGACCCACAGACTCACTGATCACACATCACAAAATTTAGTACCGCAACAACTCCAGTCCACAATTTCTCTTCAATGTCGTAAGTCTGTCTAATCATCCTCTATTAATTATTGATCTCTGATCTCTTTTATGCCTCAGTACTTCAATTCCAGCAATGGTGACCTGTAAGTGCAATTGACTCGACACTCATCTCACACTGACTTGGAGGGTTTCCTAGAAATACCGGGCATGCTCCCATTCAACAAGGCTGCTCGTCGTCGTCGCCCTCAACGGCGAGGAGCGTGTCGGCGCTGACAGGGACAAGGACTAGACCAGGGGATACAAATTACGCGGCTTCTCCATTGTTCTCAAGCGAGCCGACGAACCAAAACCCTCCGTTCCCGTAAGTAATGTCATGTCTTGATCACAAACGTCATCAGTAAAACTAACCTGCTTCTTCGTCGACACACTCCACTCGATCAGGTCCTCCGTCCCGCACCCATCANCGGAGCCGAACGATCACTTCGTAGGCTGTTCCTGTGAGTAATACCGATAATTTCACTTTGCGCACTCACCTTGTTTCCGCGGATTACCTAGAACGTCGCTCGGGGCCTTGAGTACACCTCCTCATCCCCATCTGCCTAGGTAACCGTTCATGGAAGATCCCTGAATGACTTTGCTCCAAATTTGGTACCAGCGCACTCACCTTGTTTCCAGGAATTCCGGTGCCTCGCCAACGGCCTCGAGTGCACCTACTCGTCGGCTACTCATCCCCATCTGCCTACACTTCGATCGTAGGCATGGGACTCGATCGCGTAAGTCACTTATTTCATTCCCGAAATGGTCTACTTACCACGATCACTTGTTTCTTCCCTCCACTCCCTAGAATCTTGATCCCCATCCTCGGGACGTAATGGAGCGGTTTGCGATCTTTGCGACCTCGGAGGTGAGTTGTCTAGCCATCGGACCTGAGCTCCAAAAGAAGCTGACATGAATATTTCAGCCTGTCGTCACCGAAATGGATGGTTGGCCCGGAAAACACCAATCTTCAGGTTCTCACCTTGTTTCCAGGAATCTCGGGGCCTCACCAACGGCCTCGAATACACCTACTCGTCGGCTACTCATCCCCATCTGCCTACACCTCGCACGTAGGCATGGGCTTCAATCGGGTAAGTCACTTACTTTGTTCCCAAAATAGCTTACTTACCACGATCCGTAGAATCTTTGCTCCCATCCTCCAGACGTAATGGAGCGGTTTGCATTCCTTGTAACCTTAATGGTAAGCTCTCCAGACATCGTTCCTGGGCTCCTAAAGGAGCTGACATGAATATCTAGGCCCTGCTTGACGAAAATAGGTGCTTACCCCAGAAAACACCAATCTTTGGTTTGCGGGGTATTCAGGCATCTCAAGGGCGTCACCAACGACCTCGAGTATACCTACTCATCCCCATCTGCCTACACTTCGATCGTAGGCATGGGAATCAATCAGGTGAGCTGCCTGTACACACCGCAATCACCTTTTCCCTCCCCACCCCACAGAATCTTGGATTCCATCCCTGCGAGGCAAGGAAGCGGTCGTAAGCAGCCAGACCCTTGAAGGTAAGTCATATGGCTATCGTTCCTGAGATTCGCAACGAGCTGACGTGAGTAATCAGGCTGTCCGTAACGAAAATTCCAAGTTTACCCGAAAATCACAAATCCTTGAATTTCTCATCGAAGCCAATACGCTGGCTAATGAAACTTTGATTCCCAGTATGGTGCGTACCTGAGTGTCCTTTGGCACCGTTTACGAAAGCTGATATGAAGGATCTTGGCTAGGAATCTCGTTTTTTCGTCTTTGGTGCGGATTCTTCAAATTCTCCACGAGAAGCGTACGCAGCTAAGTGGAACTGGGTATCCCTGAAAGGTATGTAGTAGTATCATCGTCACCCGAGTTTACGAAACGCTCACCTCAATACCCATTGCTCTAGGGCGAATTTACTTCCCGGTCGATCTGAAAATTTTGAATTCACAGCCCAATTCGACACACTGACGGATACCTCTTATTTCCCCACACTACGACATCTATACCGCATCTGTGACCGAGTTTACAGAGCCTTGGTATTCGTTTTCAAGGGTCCAGCCAGCACCCTCCCCATCGCGCCGAAACATGCACCACGCACGAACACACGTAATTATCGCCAGGGAAGTAATCTACGGGTCATGTCAAATCATCAGTAAGTCATGAAACGATGTTTCCACAACGATTCACTTACATCTTGTCAGTTTGTTCTTTCCCCACCATCCGGGGTAAAATCATTGTTTCCTCCACCAATTCTCGAAGGGGTGTCCCAGTTCGTATGGCATATCAATGGTGAATAATATCCGTTCGTTTGTTATCGCTTAACTCGAGGCTAATCGTCCGTCTTCAAGGTTTTATGTCCAGGTTTCTTACTTCCCCGGCTGAAATTCATGAATTGACGGCCAACAACGGATCTACGCCCAACGATGGCCACAGTACCTTGCTCGTAGACAATGGACGATCCCTGACCCGAGTTTCGGAGAGCCTACGGTCGGTTCTTGAAATTCGACCCATGAGCTACCCCCTCGCGCCGAATTCTCAAAACGACCGGATACGCCGTAATTATGACCTAGGAAGCGATCCTTGATGGTCCCTGAGTCAAAGGTAAGCTGTTTCAGCAAGGTTCAATGAATACTCACCCGCCTATTTTCGCATTTAGCATTTTTGCCCTTCAGACTCAAAAGTCTGATTTTCTCCGGGAAATCTTGATGGGTCAGTTCGATTCGCGTGCGCCTAGTGAGGTATGTCGCTTATCTACCTTTGAGGATTGTTTCTGAGCAGCTGACATTGAAATTGACCAAATTAACAGGCACTCACCTCGCGAACGGCGCGAAAATCTCGATATTCCCAGAAAAGGCCGAAACGCTGGCCAAATCCAATTATACCCACGAGATCGTGGAGTGATGGCGCATCTATGGTATAGTTTGTGGGATACGAAAGAAAGATTTGAAAAATTCAACCATGGACGTCCTCCATGGACTGAATTTTCGAAACTCGCAGGAACACGTCAGGGACGGTGCAGGATCGATGGGTGGTCTATGTTGATGGTATGTAAGTGATTTCGCGCCCTTGGAAGCGAGGATTGACTGACCTATACTGACTTTTCATGTTTACCTCCCCCAGGTCACCGAGGTCAATAGCTCGAAAACGAGTCAAAGGCACCCTTGGCGAACGATATATCCTTGATGGTACGTCGTCCATCTACGATATATCACGCTCCCAGCGCCCTGAAATCAGCTTTCTAGTTTTCACCCAGGTCTTGACCCCGGAGCCGGAATTTTCAAAATCACCCAAGGGCACGCAGATATCGATGGAAAAAGGTTTATTGATGATGTATAAGACATATGTGAGTGGTCTTGACCATGGCTGAGGCCATCTAGTACCGTCTAAACGAATACTTACTGACACCCTCCTCCCGACACAGAACCCTTGGTATCTCATCCGCATCGTCGCGTAGCCGTCTAGCGACCGTATCCCCATGGTCGTAGGCGTTCAGGGTACCCGTGGCCAAGTTTGCGAAAGGCTGGGTTAGGTATTGGGTGAGTCGTCCTTGATTTTGTGTCGGGGGCGAATTTTTGAAAATTCGGATTTTTGCGATTTCCAGTGCTTTGGGAAGTGTTTGCTGTGTTTGAGGATATTCTGGCATGTTCGTGAGGTAGGCTACTTCGAGTTAATGATGTGTTCTGGGTTTGGAGGAAGGGAATATCCATGTGAGTAGGTTGAACCATGGCCCAGCCGTCAAATGTGGATACTCACCCTCATCCCACAGATCCTCTTGTATTTCGTCATATACGCATGGTCGGACGGGTTCAGGGTACCCATGACCAAGTTTGCGAAAGGCCTGGTTAAATATCGGGTGAGTCGTCCTTGATTTTGTGTCGGGGATTCGGATTTTTGCGATTTTTCGTGCTTTGGAAAGTGTTTGTTGCGTTTGAGGGTGTTGAGGATGTTTTAGCGTGTTCGTGGGCGATGCTCAGGGTAGGCCGCGTCGAGTTGTTGATGTGGTCTAGCCGTCTAGGTGCGGAGGAAGGGACTGCATATGCGAGTGCATCGAGAAGCGTCCACAGTGGATACTCACGGAACGGCTCCTCCCCGCACAGATTCTCATGTATAGCCATAGTCGTACATGTTCAGGGTAGCCGTGACCAAGTTTGCGAGAGGGCTGGTCAAGTCTTGGGTGAGTCGTGCTTGATTTTGTGTTGGGGACGAATTTATTGTGCTCGGGGATGTGTTTGCTGGCATTTGAGGATGTTGATGGGCTCGCGGATGATCGATGAGGCCTATTGGTTCGAGTGTTATGTGGTGATTGGAGGGGTGGAAGGGAGTTGGTGGATCGCGCGGGAGGAGGTTTGAATGAAGTTTATAGAGCATGTATAGGACTCACGTTGTGCGAATAGAACCTTTTTATCATCCGACTCGAGCATGATACGAGTTGTTGTGGGTGAGTCAGTCTTGAGGGAAGAAGTGGGTAGCATATACTAATAGACTGGGGCGAGAGGCGAGTGGTCGTGGAGTGGAGTGGAGGGATGCGGGACTTGGTCGTGAGGAAAACTCGAAGCACGTCTATCGCCAGTAACATAGACACGACGCTCAGACATGTTGTGCGACTCGCATGGTGGCAGTCCAAAACAAGTCCAGTGTTTGACAAGTTGGTATGAGTAGGCGCAGAAGTAGGCGTTGGCTTGGGCATCGAAAGAGCCCCTAACTCAACCTATCCATCTCCCGCCATCGCCGAAGAAATCTCTGCGCGATATTCATGGCTCCCAATTCTAAACGCGTGCTACCAGCCAAAGAGACGGGTCTCTTTAGGGAGCTTTTGAACTTGTATGAATCCAGACAGCTTAAAAAGGGCGTCAAGACCGCCGATCAAATCCTCAAAAAGTTTCCCGAGCATGGAGGTGACTGGCTTGTTCCTTATTTCCTGGGCTGTCTGATGTATTCGCTCTGCAGAGACCTTATGTATGAAGGGGCTCTGCCTTGCTCAGACAGGAAAGCGCGACGAGGGAATCGAGCTTGTCAAGAAGGGCATGCGCTGCGACCTCACATCCCACATATGTTGGCACGTCTTCGGTCTGTTACAGAGGGATGAGAAGAACTACGAGGAGGCTTTGAAATCGTACACACAGGCCCTACGATTTGATAAAGTCAGTCTATCTCACATCTGGGGTTCTCAACTCCATTGACCATCTCCCCTCGCAATTAGGAAAACCTCAATATTTTGCGTGACACTGCCCAACTACAGACGCAGCTGCGTATCTACGATGGATTGGTGGAGACGCGACATGCCCTTCTTAGGCTGCGACCAAATGCACGGCAGCATTGGATTGGGTTGGCCGTGGCCCATCACCTCAACGGCAACCTTGGTAGCGCGAAGAAGATCTTAGAGCACTACCAGTCAACGCTCAAGGCACGTTTGGATCCTTTATCTTTTGAGTCATACATTTCACGCTACTCCCTCTTAGAACGTCCCGGACTACGACGTTGAACAGTCCGAAACTTTGTTGTACCATGTCCGCGTAATCGAAGAAATGGGCGACTATGCTGAGGCGCTTCACATGCTTGATATCAACTCAAAATCGCGTGCTATCGTGGATAGGACAGCAGTTATGGAATTCCGGGCGCGTCTCATGTCAAAATCCAAGGATCCGGGAGCTAAAAATGCCTGGCGTTCCCTCATCGAACACAACGCCGATTGTTATGAATACTACTATGGCTATCTCCAAAGCATGGACATAGACCTTGACAATCTCACCGATGAGACCCGTGGCGCCGCGCTCAGCGCCATGAACGAATTTTCTGCTCAATTACCCCGCGCTGCCTCGCCTCGACGAATAGCACTGACCATTGCCACTGGTAGGCCGCCTCTTCGACATTGCGCCTTCGTACACCTATTGAAGGACCCGTTGACCTGGTTCAAGCGCGCCCCTTGGATCCCCTGAGATGATTCGCACGGATTTACTTCCCACTTTGAGGCGTGAGTTGTGCTGTAAATTCACTCAAACGAAAATCAATGGTTTCTGATAGGTCCGTAGCGCTCATCCCCTTTTCATTGGCGGAGAGACCAGCAGCATGCCGGCCTCTCCGTGTCACTATCTAGGTACATGGTGGCTACACTACATACAAGTAAGGAGTAGAAGAGACTCGAGAGGTGAGAGTATCTAGAGTACAGGCATGGAAACGGGCAGCACGACGAGGGGGAGGGAATGGATGCTCGAAAGTGAATCTGACCCCCCTCCTTATATACACCTTGCCACGTCAGTCCCAAGACTTGCGCACAGACCACAAGTAAAATTTCTCCCCTCTGCCCTCGGCTACATCTCTTCGCCTCCGTGTCTAGTCTCCGTGCCTCGACTCTCAACAGCAAGTGGCTATTTCGTAAAAATAAATTTTATTTTGGCACTACGTAAATTGTACAATTCCAAGACTACCCTGTACTCTACATTCTTTCTAAACCTGAGCTCCGTGAAAATGTCAAGTCCCTTGTAATTGTGTTCCTAGAAAGGACTGAAAGAAATGACAGAACTTTATTCGGTCGTCTACAACTAATAGTACAGTCTCCGAATATCACGAAAGTCGAAACTCATGCCCAGAAGTCAACTCTGTCCCTCCGTGGCGCGAAACAAGATTTCCAGACCTCAATGCGGTGAGACTTGACCGGCGGCGAGATTGGCGAGGAAAGGGAAGGGAAAGAGAGGTGGTGTTGACAAGATAAACTCCAATTGTGTCGCCACCATCATTCCGAGACACATTTTAAGCCGAATTCTGCACGAACAAGGTTAGTAGTGAGTAGGAATGAGACGCGCACCCGAAACGTGACAAAATGGCGTCAATTCGCTTGTTTCGAGTCACTACGCGAGAGTCTTGCGTTCCGAGTCAATTCGAGCGAGGGAGAGCAATAGGATGGGGTCGATTCGTATAGAATTAGTTCGTTGGGGATGAGGGAGGGAGGAGTCGCGTGTGTCGAGCCAAAATGAGGTCGGGAGGGCGGCGAGAGCAGCAAAATGGCTTCGTTTCGTATATACATCCTTGGTGGAGGTGGAGAGCACGTGTATGGTGCCGTTTCGAAGGAACATGGAGGAGGGAGACAGTGGTACCGCTAAAATGACGAAATTCTGTACAAAAATGGCTTTGAGACCGGCGAGACCCAAAAAAACAAAGAAACGCACCGAAAACACCTTCGAGTCAAACAAAAACCATTATCCTGCGATAGAACGAGCCGAAAATCGAGAGGGTTGCGTTTGCCGAAGGAACGAGGATGACGGGGGTCGCGGAGCTTCGTGGGACCGATAAAATGGCGCATTTCTATATATACATCGTTAATCCGCGCGTCGCAACCAGAATAAATGGGCAACGTACGTGTTTACTCGAATTCGAGGGTTCAAAGCACAGGAGACACCGATAAAATGAAGAATTTCTATATATACATTGCTCGTCAGCGGCGGAAACGGTCTCAGTGACTCGCATGCTTACCAGGATGATGTGTTGGGTCTGCGTAGTGTGGAGTGTTCATTCGGGGGTCTGTGGTTGGTTCTGGCGTGAACAAATCCGGTCTTGGGTCTTGCGAGGCGGCGTTCCGAGAGTCGGAAGGAGGGGAAGCGAGGGTACTGACAAAATGGAGCATTTCTGTATATATATCGTCAATCAGGGAAAGTCTTTGCGAGAGAATCAATGTGCTTACCAGTTCCACAAGCAGAATCGCCAAGGATACGAAAACGTCCAGCCTGTCGGCTTCGTGTTGAGTCGGGGTCGTCAGAGAGCGGTTTCGAGACAATTTTGGAGCGTGTAGAAGGAGAAGGAATGACAGTAGATGAGGAGGAAAGTGGGTTGCGGATGAACGAGTCGACAACGACGACGAAATCGTCGAGTTCATTGGTTCCNAAAAAATCGGGAAAATGGGTCCAGAGAAGAAAAAAAGATGGAAAAGTTCCAGCACGAGATTAAATAGACATCGAGGTGGCTGGGTGGTGGACAGGGAAGGCATGGGCGGCGGAACGATGGTGGTGGTGTGGACGAAGGGAAGAAGTTCAGAGTCCGATCGCCAAAGTGGAAAGCGGCGCCAAGTGCATCAGGGGCTCGGGAGCCAGGGTTCGCCGAAAATTCAAGTCCACCTCCGCATCGTCAATTCCACCCATTTTTTGCACTGTAGGAGCCTGCCATAGATGTATGAACATGAGTATAGCTCGAGCTGAGAGTGTCAATCAGGAAAATTCAGCGCGCGAAGAATTTTTGTCCAAGTCTGATTGCCCCTTTCCCGCTCCTATCCCTCCTTCTCCTCCTCGTTCTTCGTCTCTTCTTGCCCTCCTCATCGCCGTACTCATGCATCGGCTGTACAATTAGGCGCCCGTAGTACACCTGAGACGTGGACCAGTGAGCATCTGCCAGCAGAAACGGACAGGGATGACGGGGACCTCAATAAGCTGTCCCTCTCCTCGTCGTACTGTTCTTCGCCTTCGCTCGTTTCAAGCGGTGACTTGGCCCGCTAGTGCGTGTGTCCCTGGGCGCTAGGACCCTTCGCTTAAGTCTTAGCCGATATGGCATCATTCTACAANTTTTTTTTTCAAGCTCTGGAATGCCATCTATTCGGAAACGCACGATAACACTCTCCTCTCCGTCTTACTATAAATACTGGCCCAGTCTCACCCTAAAGTCCCCATCTCCTCTCACCTTCTCTACTCCTCTCTACTCCTCTACTCCCCTCCTCTCTCTCTTGCTTTCGCTCTCACTCAACTCTCACTCAACTCTCATCTCTGTGTCTCATCATCACCGACGTCTTCTAGTGATCAACTCAGGCCTATGGTAAGTCTTTGTCAGATTAATAAACTCCATTCCATTTACTTACATTCGTTCTATATTCACAGTCTGCGCCTTGAAAATCTCGGTCAGTCAACGTCAACATTCAACCTTGATCACCCGCCGCAAGTAATGATTTGACATTAGTGATCCGAATCACTTTCCCCGGGTTTCTAGTTACCTTTGGTAAGTCTTTGAATTATCAACAGCAACTCTCAAGTTACTTTTCAATCAGTAGCGACGTGTAATGTCTTTTTCGATCAAAGACCCACAGACTCACTGATCACACATCACAAAATTTAGTACCGCAACAACTCCAGTCCACAATTTCTCTTCAATGTCGTAAGTCTGTCTAATCATCCTCTATTAATTATTGATCTCTGATCTCTTTTATGCCTCAGTACTTCAATTCCAGCAACAGTGACTTGCACACTGACTCGGAGGGTTTCTTAGAAATACCGGGCATGCTCCCATTCAACAAGGCTGCTCGTCGTCGTCGCCCTCAACGGCGAGGAGCGTGTCGGCGCTGACAGGGACAAGGACTAGACCAGGGGATACAAATTACGCGGCTTCTCCATTGTTCTCAAGCGAGCCGACGAACCAAAACCCTCCGTTCCCGTAAGTAATGTCATGTCTTGATCACAAACGTCATCAGTAAAACTAACCTGCTTCTTCGTCGACACACTCCACTCGATCAGGTCCTCCGTCCCGCACCCATCACGGAGCCGAACGATCACTTCGTAGGCTGTTCCTGTGAGTAATACCGATAATTTCACTTTGCGCACTCACCTTGTTTCCGCGGATTACCTAGAACGTCGCTCGGGGCCTTGAGTACACCTCCTCATCCCCATCTGCCTAGGTAACCGTTCATGGAAGATCCCTGAATGACTTTGCTCCAAATTTGGTACCAGCGCACTCACCTTGTTTCCAGGAATTCCGGTGCCTCGCCAACGGCCTCGAGTGCACCTACTCGTCGGCTACTCATCCCCATCTGCCTACACTTCGATCGTAGGCATGGGACTCGATCGCGTAAGTCACTTATTTCATTCCCAAAATGGTCTACTTACCACAATCACTTGTTTCTTCCCTCCACTCCCTAGAATCTTTGTCCCCATCCTCGGGACGTAATGGAGCGGTTTGCGGTCTGTGCGACCTCGAAGGCGAGTAGTCTAGCCATCGTGCCTGAGCTCCAAAAGGAGCTGACATGAATATTTCAGCCTGTCGTGACCGAAACGGAGGGTTGGCCCGGAAAACACCAATCCCCAGGTTCTCACCGCGTTTCCAGGAATCTCGGGGCCTCACCAACGACCTCGAGTACACCTACTCGTCGGTTACTCATCCCCATCTGCCTACACCTCCCACGTAGGCATGAGGTTCAATCGGGTAAGTCACTTACTTTGTTCCCAAAATGGCTTACTTACCACGATCCGTAGAATCTTTGCCCCCGTCCTCCAGACAAATGGAGCGGCTTGCACCCTTGGTAACCTAAAAGGTAAGCTCTCCAGACATCGTATCTAGAATCCTAAAGGAGCTGACATGAATATCTAGACCCTGCTTGACGAAAATGGGTGCTTACCACCGAAAACACCAATCCTCGGTTTGCGGGGAATTTAGGAATCTCGGGGGCGTCACCAACGACCTCGAGTATACCTACTCATCCCCATCTGCCTACACTTCGATCGTAGGCATGGAAATCAATCAGGTGAGCTGCTTGTACAAACCGCAGTCACCTTTTCCCTCCCCACCCCACAGAATCTTGATCCCATCCCTGCGAGGCAAGGGAGCGGTTGTAAGCAACCAGATCCTTAAAGGCAAGTCATATGGCTATTGTTCCTGAGATCCGCAAAGAACTGACATGAGTAATCAGGCCGTCCGTGACGAAAATTCCAAGTTTACCCGAAAATCACAAATCCTTGAATTTCTCATCAACGCCTATACGCTGGCCAATGAAACTTTAATTCCCAGTATGGTGCGTACCTGAGTGTCCTTTGGCACCGTTTACGAAAGCTGATATGAAGATCTTGGCTAGGAATCTCGTTTTTTTCGTCTTTGGTGCGGATTCTTCAAATTCTCCACGAGAAGCGTACACAGCTAAATGGAACTGGGCATCTCTGAGAGGTACGTAGTAGTATCATCGTCACCCGAGTTTGCAAAACGCTCACCTCAATACCCATTGCTCTAGGACGAATTTGCTTCCCGGTCGATCTGAAAATTTTGAATTCACAGCCCAATTCAACACACTGACGGATACCTCTTATTTCCCCACACTACGCCATTAATACCGCATCTGTGACCGAGTTTACAGAGCCTTAGTATTCGTTTTCAAGGGTCCAGCCAGCACCCTCCCCATCGCGCCGAAACATGCACCACGCACGAACACACGTAATTATCGCCAGGGAAGTAGTCTACGGGTCATGTCAAATCATCAGTAAGTCATGAAACGATGTTTCCACAACGATTCACTTACATCTTGTCAGTTTGTTCTTTCCCCACCATCCGGGGTAAAATCATTGTTTCCTCCACCAATTCTCGAAGGGGTGTCCCAGTTCGTATGGCATATCAATGGTGAGTAATATCCGTTCGTTTGTTATCGCTTAACTCGAGGCTAATCGTCCGTCTTCAAGGTTTTATGTCCAGGTTTCTTACTTCCCCGGCTGAAATTCATGAATTGACGGCCAACAACGGATCTACGCCCAACGATGGCCACAGTACCTTGCTCGTAGACAATGGACGATCCCTGACCCGAGTTTCGGAGAGCCTACGGTCGGTTCTTGAAATTCGACCCATGAGCTACCCCCTCGCGCCGAATTCTCAAAACGACCGGATACGCCGTAATTATGACCTAGCAAGCGATTCTTGACGGTCCCTGAGTCAAAGGTAAGCTGTTTCAGCAAGGTTCAATGAATACTCACCCGCCTATTTTCGCATTTAGCATTTTTGGCCTTTAGACTCAAAAGTCTGATTTTCTCCGGGAAATATTGATGGGTCAGTTTGATTCGCGTGTGCCCAGTGAGGTATGTCGCTTATCTACCTTTGAGGATTGTTTCTGAGCAGCTGACATTGAAATTGACCAAATTAACAGGCACTCACCTCGCGAACGGCGCGAAAATCTCGAATTCCCAGAAAAGGCCGAAACGCTGGCCAAATCCAATTATACCCACGAGATCGTGGAGTGATGGCGCATCTATGGTATAGTTTGTGGGATACGAAAGAAAGATTTGAAAAATTCAACCATGGACGTCCTCCATGGACTGAATTTTCGAAACTCGCAGGAACACGTCAGGGACGGTGCAGGATCGATGGGTGGTCTATGTTGATGGTATGTAAGTGATTTCGCGCCCTTGGAAGCGAGGATTGACTGACCTATACTGACTTTTCATGTTTACCTCCCCCAGGTCACCGAGGTCAATAGCTCAAAAACGAGTCAAAGGCACCCTTGGCGAACGATATATCCTTGATGGTACGTCGTCCATCTACGATATATCACGCTCCCAGCGCCCTGAAATCAGCTTTCTAGTTGTCTTGACCCCGGAGCCGGAATTTTCAAAATCACCCAAGGGCACGCAGATATCGATGGAAAAAGGTTTATTGATGATGTATAAGACATATGTGAGTGGTCTTGACCATGGCTGAGGCCATCTAGTACCGTCTAAACGAATACTTACTGACACCCTCCTCCCGACACAGAACCCTTGGTATCTCATCCGCATCGTCGCGTAGCCGTCTAGCGACCGTATCCCCATGGTCGTAGGCGTTCAGGGTACCCGTGGCCAAGTTTGCGAAAGGCTGGGTTAGGTATTGGGTGAGTCGTCCTTGATTTTGTGTCGGGGGCGAATTTTTGAAAATTCGGATTTTTGCGATTTCCAGTGCTTTGGGAAGTGTTTGCTGTGTTTGAGGATATTCTGGCATGTTCGTGAGGTAGGCTGCTTCGAGTTAATGATGTGTTCTAGGTGCGGAGAAGGAGACTGCATATGTGAGTTGCTCGAGAAGCGTCCAAAGTGGATACTCACCCTCATCCCACAGATCCTCTTGTATCTCGTCATATACCGCATGGTCGGACGGGTTCAGGGTACCCATGACCAAGTTTGCGAAAGGCCTGGTTAAGTATCGGGTGAGTCGTCCTTGATTTTGTGTCGGGGATTCGGATTTTTGCGATTTTTCGTGCTTTGGAAAGTGTTTGTTGCGTTTGAGGGTGTTGAGGATGTTTTAGCGTGTTCGTGGGCGATGCTCAGGGTAGGCCGCGTCGAGTTGTTGATGTGGTCTAGCCGTCTAGGTGCGGAGGAAGGGACTGCATATGCGAGTGCATCGAGAAGCGTCCACAGTGGATACTCACGGAACGGCTCCTCCCCGCACAGATTCTCATGTATAGCCATAGTCGTACATGTTCAGGGTAGCCGTGACCAAGTTTGCGAGAGGGCTGGTCAAGTCTTGGGTGAGTCGTGCTTGATTTTGTGTTGGGGACGAATTTATTGTGCTCGGGGATGTGTTTGCTGGCATTTGAGGATGTTGATGGGCTCGCGGATGATCGATGCAATGAGGCCCTGGTTCGAGTGTTATGTGGTGATTGGAGGGGTGGAAGGGAGTTGGTGGATCGCGCGGGAGGAGGTTTGAATGAAGTTTATAGAGCATGTATAGGACTCAGCTCGTGCAATAGAACCTTTTTGTCATCCGACTCGAGCATGATACGAGTTGTTGTGGGTGAGTCAGTCTTGAGGGAAGAAGTGGGTAGCATATAGACTGGGGCGAGAGGCGAGTGGTCGTGGAGTGGAGTGGAGGGATGCGGGACTTGGTCGTGAGGAAAACTCGAAGCACGTCTATCGCCAGTAACATAGACACGACGCTCAGACATGTTGTGCGACTCGCATGGTGGCAGTCCAAAACAAGTCCAGTGTTTGACAAGTTGGTATGAGTAGGCGCAGAAGTAGGCGTTGGCTTGGGCATCGAAAGAGCCCCTAACTCAACTATCCATCTCCCGCCATCGCCGAAGAAATCTCTGCGCGATATTCATGGCTCCCAATTCTAAACGCGTGCTACCAGCCAAAGAGACGGGTCTCTTTAGGGAGCTTTTGAACTTGTATGAATCCAG
>JAPEVF010000662.1:0-25407 GCA_029747585.1 Pleurotus djamor
AGCTGGACTCTTAGCACTACGAGGACTGGGTTGGACAGGCTCTTCTTCGGACTCCTCTGAGTCGCTGGCATGAACGGAATAGATGGGAAGGTTAGCCTTGTCGATCTTGAACATGTTTCTTAAGGAATTCGTGCTGATCACGCTAGGCGAGCGCAATGTAGTGGATGTAAATCCGGTCTGCATGTTGAGTGGGCTAAGAAGGGGCTGTCTCGGCACGCTTTTTGATGTTGACGCGACGGGCGAAGAACTCGATCCGCGTCGATCTGGACGAAGTGTCACATTACTGAAGTTTCGAACAAGGCTTGGGGAAGGAGATCTAGCGGCTCTGCCTGGGGCTGAGGTGAGTGGCGCATATCCTGTACGCTTTGCAGGTGGTATAGGGTAAATGGGCGCAGGGTCATCTAGGTCGAGTGGTTCCACAAGAGACGAATCAGAGTCTGAAGAGAATGGCGGCGACTCTGGGCATGTGACGGCAGACACCGACGAAGCAGAGGAATCACTTCGCCCGCGAAGGATGGGAGCAGAAATCGATTCTGGCTCGTATGTGGATCCACGAGGAGCACGTGGGACTGAGACTGGCTGGAGCAATGTGCTCGTGGTAAGATCGTGCTGCCGTTCTCGACGCGCAGAGGTCCTTGACGCGTGGCGTCCCTCATATTCCCGAGGGTGCGTGCTCGCGACATCCGTTAGTGTGTAATTGTGCTCCGACCTGAGAGGTGGAGGAGGCAGAAGGAGCCCATTAGAGCCCATTGGTATATTGATCTGTGAAAGGTGACGTGGACTTTGTGATTGTACAGAGGCATTTGAACGCCTGCTCCTACTCGGTTCATTTCGACGCTGTGGAGAACTCGCACTGCCTGGACGAGCAGTGTCCCTCGTACGGTTGTGTCGGGGTGAGTGAGGAGGTGTCATGGTTTGAGTGCCTTGTCCGAGGTGACTTCCAGACCCGAAGTTAGGCAGCGTCTGACTGCGTGATGGCATTGGCACAGATTCGTGGTTTGGCATTGTCGCTGCGGAGGCTGACCGCGAGATGGTTTGGCTCAGCCCGGCTCCGATAATTCTGACATACCCAGCATCTTTGGCCGCGTTATACCGGCGGTGTGCCTCTGCTTCGTCATGGTAGCCTTTCCATATAGCGCCCTTCACTTGCACAAGTGGGGCTACCATCAACCTGAAAGTTACACAAGCACATTAGGCGATGTCGTTGACAAAGCAGAAGAACTGAAGCATGAAGAACTTGCCAATCGTCGAAAACGCCGACATCCATCCCTCTAGTGACGACGTACCAGTCGTACGCCATTTTTTTTGGTCTTGTCACCGTGAAAAGAAAGCTTTAAAGGCAGAACGGGAAGGAGTCAGAAACGAAATTAGCTACGCACGGACCACCGTGTAAGACGGGGAAAGCCGATTATTTCGGTTCCTTTTACGCAACCGCTGGGAACGTGGTCGCATGCGCGTCATCCCATCGTCATAGCCGGACCTCTTGGTATACTATTATTTGTCTATTGAAAGCTGTGAATGACATAGCGACAGCAACGATGCCCTACCAAAATATAGATTAAGACAGACATGATTATACAGATATATAGCCGCCACGACTACTGCGTCTGGGTCGGACGCTTGTGCACAGATGTGACACAACGTCACTGAGCATGTAAGGTACTTCTTTCCAGAAATCTCGATGCCTAAGAGTCCAAGTCCAGCTCAGCAGAGGGATCACTGTAAGAGGAAGCACTCACGGTATGAGATCGGCACCGCTGGCGCCGTAGGTAGAGTAGTTATAATAGGCTCCGACGACAAAGTAGGCTAGGAAGGCCAGAAGAAGACTGAGGAACGCTTATTGGTGAGTATTCCAATTGAGAAAATACGAATCACGAACACAAGGAAGAACCAGCCAATCCCACTACCCATACTTGACTCATTGTTTCCCTCGTCCTTCTTATCATCGCCGTCAGGGCTTTTACCGTCACCCTCGTGATCATCATCTTTCACTGCGCAGCCAGCTTGCGCACTCCATTCAACCTTGAGCTGCGCTCCGTCATACGAAACGAACTTGGGTTCACTTGTTGAACCGGGTTCGCAGAGGAGCGTCAATTGGAGGGACTGCGCCGTAGGCGTGCTATTAGTAGCATGGGGGTATTCGGCACCGTGTAGTATTATTGAAAGACCTTTTGCAGGTGCTGAGTAAGAGACGGCGTCAGCTTAACGGTATGAGAGAGGGTAGAGCAACTACTGACACGAGAGAGCTGAAATCTCTGGGTTGAGGGCTGCAACCTGGACGACGGGTATTACGGAAATGACTCTGTCATCCAAGTTTGGTTTCTTGTTGACCTGTGTCAAGCAGACCTGAGTGCCGGACGGACACTGGTAAGATGTCAGCGAGGTTTGTCATAGACACGATGAATGCGAGGGTTTATGTGCACCTGATCCGCGTCGGGGACATCACTTTTCTTGGGCAATTCGCCGCACAAGTCAAACACAACGACGTCCTCTATTGTCGATGGCGGCGTTTCTCGCGTCCGAGACAGAGTGTGCTCTCCCTTGAGAGCAGACAGATCATAGTTCACGGAGCCTACGGTGGGGTGGCAGTCAAATGGCCCGTCTGCTGCCAGGACGATGAGAGCGGTGTAGAGGTGAAAGAGAGCACAAAGCAGCGCCGTTGAGGACCAGCAGCGGGCCATTCCTGATGGTGAAGGTAAGAGGTAGAGGAAGGTGTAAGGTGACGGAGTAAGCGCCAGCCCAATTATCCCTATGCCCAATCTGGTTTGCCAGCCACGTGTTCGCGCAGACGCGTAATTGATAAACGCGTCACTGTTCAGCCAAAGTGGCGTCCGATCTCTCTTGCTTCCGTACCACCACCACCTTTCTTCGCGATGGCAGGCCTCGAAGCTCTGGCGTCTCTCATATATCATGAAAAGCAGCAGTCTGGCTCGATGCTGTGTGCCCAGCACGCCCTCAATTCGCTACTACGTGCGTGGAAGCTTTGCACAGAGCTTTCAAGTTCATCCTTGCCAATATTAATGTGATTTTAGAGGGAAACTATGTGTGTTTGTATATATACTGGGGATTCTAGTTGTCTCAGCCCATTTCCTAGTTCTCTGCTCCCGATCTCTCGGATATCGCACGAAATTTGGATACTCTCGAGAGTAGTTATCGAGAGCAGGATGATCCTCGTGGCAGCACCAGCGCAAACATGGATGATACTGGTATGTGGCATAGTGTTGTCTGTGTCCCCCGGCGGCACAATTGTGAATCACCCCGAATAGGCTTCTTCTCTATACAAGTTCTTGAACACGCTCTGACAACCGTGTGGGGCTTAAAGTGAGGCGACCATCCCCTTGCCCTGATGTTGACTGAGTTTGTCGCAGTCTTGTCCGATGGCGCTCAGAACAGATGAAGCCATATCACAACAGCCCACAGTAAGCTGTTCCGTCTTTTCAACTCTCTCAGTGGCTAAAACCCAGTCCCTCAGCACGCAATTAGCATTCATCTTGAACTATGAGCAGCATTGGTTTACCCTCCGTCGTTTTGGCCCAGCTATGACTCACCCAGACGAAGACCCTGGCGAAGGACACTGGTTCAACCTCAATTCATTTTTGCCATCACCCGAATGGGTAGGCAAGCTGTATCTTGGCCTACTTCTCCAACAAGCTGAAGCTGATGGTGAGCCTTCCCCAGACTATTTACCATTCAAAGTTTGATCTCGAGGCCCTCAGGATACTCCGTCTTCGCTGTAGTCCAGGTGGATCCATCAGCTCCTCTAGCAATCCCTCGCACCGAAGCGGATCAAATTGCTGCTACGCTTCCAGAGCCTACGGAAACTCCCAACTACAGTTCGTCTCGGTCTTACTCAACAAAGCCGACCTCATCCACACAAGCGTCCGTTGGGGGTAGTTCAATACGGGACGAAGAATTCGAAGACGAAGACTTCGAGCTTCAAGCTGCTCTTCAAGCCTCTTTAATGGATGGCGATACCGCTTACATCCCCTCATCACCGCCGCCTATCACTCGCACAAGTGTTCCCCTTCCACCCTCTGGTCCTTCATCCGCTCCAGGTTCGGGATCCATGACGCCTCAGTCACGTCAACCACCAATATGGGGTCAAGCTGTCCACCCACCCCATCCTACAGGGGACGCCGACCTCGACCCCGTCGCCGCCAGTTTCGAGCGTCAACGTGTCAGACTTCAACGGATGCGAGAGCAACAGGAATTCGCGCAACGGGAGTTGTGGGATGGCATGGGTTTCGGTGCCGAGGGCCCTCCCAGAAGAGACGATGATGACGATGATGATGAGAACCTCAGGAAAGCGATTGCCGAGAGTGAAGCTATGGCTCGGGCCGAAGGTCATGGTCGATCGGAAGAAGATGAGGAAGACGATACCCACCCGAACCCCTACCCTTCAACAAGTCACGGAGCAGGGGCCCGAGTATATGATGACGAAGACGCTGAATTGCAAGCTGCCCTCAAGGCTTCGCTTGAGGGCGTTCCATCGGGTTGGACGGCTCCTGAGCTCTCCAATCCACCCGTTCAAACGCGAAGAGCCCCTGAAGTCTATGAACCACATGCTACGGACTCCAGTGACTACTCAATGGAGACTGATTCCATGGTCACCGACGACACAGAGTCGGTTGTTTCAGAGGCCAGTGTCTCACAACCCACGCCGACACCTGTCTTGGATGCTGAGGAGATCAGGCGTAAACGTCTTGCGAGGTTTGGCTCGTAGTCGAGCCCCACCACTCTTGACTCTCGAACGCAAATATATCACCCGAGTTGTATCAGCTACAGACATGTTATTATCCTAGTTGCTTGCTAAGTTTCCAATTAATCGAACCGCTATGTACGTTTTGGATAGAGTATCAGAATCAGACGATCAGGCTGCGACGCTTGTTTTCGTGTTCGTCATACTTCGCTTCTGTGAACGGGGACGTGTTGTGCATTGGCTTCATGTCAATGACATCATCGGGTGATATGGTAGTGGTGAATTCCGTTGTGACGAGGGGGCCATTTTGAGTGGGTCGCCTCCACCGAATACCGTGACTTTGGGCTTCGGAAGTTGGGTTGGTAGTGACTTGAGCTCGCATAATAATGCGGATAGTCAACAATGTAAAGACAATACCTGAGTAATAATCGGTCAACTGAGGATCAAAGCGAGACTTCAGGCCGCAAAACTCACCAACGGTGGGCACGACGGATTCCTGTACGACGAATTGACCATTGTGATGTAACGCATAGAGGATGATCAAGACCAAGAGTTCCACAACATAGATCATGGCACTCTCAATGACGATCCGTACGATAGGCATGAGACTCGACCGAGAACCAGAAGTGTGAATCCCCACTTGGTTGGATTCACGTTCTTGTCGCCATATACGGTACGCAATGAGACCCGTCGTCATGACGTTCTGCACGAAGGCCAGAGCGTAGATGGAGTTCATCCAGTGTTTTAGAGAGGGTCCGAATATGGTACCCATGGGGGCTTGTGTAAATTCTTTGAGAGCGATTGCATTAGCGACTACGGGGGCGGAGCAAGCCGTCAGTGAAAGCGTCGGGAGTATGAAAAGGACGTCCGCTCACTGATGCTCATAATGAGTAAAAGACAGGGTAGGATGATAACATAGAAGTTGTTGTTCCAGACAAGGAAAGCACGATAAATCTATCAGACAACATGAGGTCACTGTAGAGAACCAAGAGGAACCTGTAGCTTACAATTAAGCCGTCCGCAATCCACGTCATGAATGCATTGAGGGCATCATGGGCGACATTCTCCCATCGTCCGAGATCCAGGAAATATTGCGCTGGTCCAACTTCTCCAGACAAGAAGACATAGCCCCGAAGGAGCCGGAGAACGTTCAGAGCTTGACAACAACTTCAACATTTGATTCATTGAGAATGGAAGCGAAGATGCTCACCAATGTGTATGGTGGCAACGATAAACATCAAGAGGCATCCCCAAAAGAAGACCTTTTCAGAAAATAATCAGACCAGTGAGGACGCAAACACGACGGGTCTCTCACTCTGGAGGGACCTGATTTGATCATCATCCTCTGCTTCACCATGAGATACATGGCTTCGAAAAAGAGACTAGCATAGACTCCTACGATCATTGAGATGCTGTCAGAACCATCCCGTCACTCCAATGAAAGACGAAGGCTTACCATAAAGCAGGCCCTGATCCGAGACAACGACAACTTCCGTAAGAATCCAGTGCCAATCGAGAGGCCAAAGAATAACTCTCACCTCCAGCCATATGGACACAATACCAGCTTGTTCAAGGGGGAATCCTGACGGCATATTCGACGGGACAGAACAGAGAGTGGCCGCAGCTGACGGGGACAAGACATGTCAACTGGGTCGGAACCATATATACCTATGGGCGATTGCGCATGACGCTGTTGGCATGGGTGGAACCAAAGTACTACAAGGGTCTCCCCGCATAACCCTTTGATCGAGAGACACCGAACCTGTCAGTATATTACATGGTCCATGGTGGACATGTGAATATAATGCACATGAATCCGCCTGAATGGGAAAGACTGCGATGCTTAAATCGCGTCCGAGACAAAAGGAGGACGCAGGGTAACCCTCGCGAGAGATAAGCCTACGAGAATTACTTCAGACCTTGCCTCAGTCCTTGATCAAACATCAAATCCAAGCAGGGAGTAGTGATACAAGAAACTCACCAGTGTGGAGACTTGCATATCATGGCTATCCAGTCTGCAACGATTATCTCCTAATAGGATGACGACCCTGTGGTCAATGTTTACAGGTGTAAAGCAGCATATCAGGGAGACAGAGAGGGAATGCGATGTCATTCCCCAACAGCTATTCCCAACATGTGGAGCGCATGGATCCAAGAATCAGGGAAAGACGATAGGTTGCTTTCGTGAATCCACACACAAGCACATACCTGTGTGGCTGGGTCAACGGAAGAAAAGAGCTCCAAGAATACGAACACCTACCTTCGTCCATATTCAGATGGGGGCTATGAGTTAGTAAACGTTGACGGGTTGGCAATAACATGCAATCGGACCACGTAAAAAGATTAAAGAGAAGGGCTAGCTACAGAAATACATAAGTACAATAGATTGCAAGTCAAGTCAAGTAGTACATATTGATGCCACGGAAAGCGAACCCGATGATTCATGATAGATAGGAAAAGGAGCAGGTATAGCGATAGCAAGCACTTCTCGTTCTTGTTCTAGGTGGGGGAATATATCGACGTATGTGCAGCCATAGGAAGATACGGATCAGTTGGATCTTCCTCGTCATTTTCTCGGCGTCGACGTCTTGCGAAACGGAGATATCGGGAGAATCTTCCATTGTTACTATGATGGTCCGCACTACTATGCCGATGGGACACATTATTATTGTCATTGGATTCACCAGCGGACAGGATGGTTTCCAGCGCAAGGAAGTCTGTGAAAAAACACCAGGTGTTATTTTGGTTTATATAAACGAGGATAACAAGCGAGAAAAAAAAAGTGAAACGTTACATACCTTGTCGGCATATTGGACAAGAGCTGGACAATTCCAAAAGCCAAGGGTCGACGCACTGTTGGTGGAATCGATGTTTTCCTTCACATGGAAGGACGCGAAGATCGTCTCCCTCTTCGAAATCGACGATACATATAGGGCAGGTCTCTAGCCCCATGGACGCCTGTGCAACTTCGGGCTGGGAAAGACGCCGTAGCGATGTGGATGGCCCAGCCTTGGAGCGGTTTGGCCCAGCAGGAGCGGTACTTGGTCGACGACTAGGACCGGCTGATGGAGCTTGCAAAAAGCGGTTAGAAGTAGCAAGCGATATCGTCGAGCTAGATGGTGCTGGTGCTGGTGCCGTTTCTTCAGAGGGCTCGGGTGGAGGAGACGGTGGTGACGGATCAGGGGTAATCGGTTTACTTGCTGGAGAGGGGTGAACTACTACTTTAGTAGGATCAGTAGCGTCCGCGTTGTCAGCTTTGTTGGCATAGTCCTTCGTCAACTCTTTTAGCACGATCTTCGGACTAGCGGCATCTTCATCAGGTCCCGAGCTATCGAAGGAGGCTTCTGCCTCGACGTCCTTAGTGGGTCCAGTGTGAGAAACCGCATCCCCTGGACTACTCCCGAATTTGACGACGGGGAAGGTGTCCAGCATGGCGCGGGTCAGGCCACGTACACGGCTCTGAGAGTACGAGCCCCCGAATCCACGGCCTGAGCGCGGTCCATATCTCTCAGGATGTCGGATCGCTCGTATTGCCTGTGTGGGAGTGATCAGTGAGACGAGATGTGAAGACTAAAAACGATGACTCACGCCCGATATGATGACAATACAGAATAACGCAGAAACACAGCCCGTAATCGCATACAGAATGATCCTATGCGACGTAGCTGTAAGTCATCAGTCCCAGAACATTAAGATGAGCGACGCACATTGCCAAACTCGTAGAAGTGGATGTCGCCGTGGTTGTAGGAGTTTGGTTAACCGAGGAATCCGGTGTTGGGCTATCACGATCTGGATCGGTCGAGTTGTATGCTATGAGAGCAGAAAAGACATATTCCGGAGTACGGGCCACCCTTGAATTGACCGATTCAGTGATCACAACAGCCGAGTCGTTCATTTGCTGTGAATCATAGAACTTGAACGTCTGAATTGAGAACTGGTTCTCGATGAGACTTCAAACAGAATATTCAGTCAGACTGAGGCGAGATCGCGTGAAGGAGAAAGTGTATTCACTGTGATGAAGTGTTCCCTTGTGTCGCAAATATATCGAAGACTTGATCGAAAATGCCTTGATTCGTATACTCGGCGTTGATGACGCATGCCTGTGAATGAAGAGAGTATAGCAACTAGAAGCGGGTTGATGATCAACGGAAGAATGAAGAGATAACCTTTGGAATCAGTGACGCACTGCGGCTTTTGCTCCCTTGTCTCTCGCAAGCGTGAATATGTCAATCTCCATCGAAGCATGGGTAGCATTTGCATCGCAGGCGACTAGCGCGATCCAGGGCGCAGTGGCTGTAAAAGCATGCAAATTTGAGCTGAGAATTGCAACCGTGACTATGCTCACTTACTTGCAGGTGTAGTCTCATTGACGTGCTCTTCGGAAAAGTGAATCAAGGCTCCCTGTTACAGAGACTCAGTCGTCGAGGTAAACGAGCCCATCAAGGGATATAATCGCACCCGACTAAGCCCAAGACTATCTCTGCCCGCCAGTTGGAAAGATACATTCATATGGTCATACCTGAGTAAAGTTACAGGTCATACTGCGCATCCAGCCATAAGAAACCACACACCCATTTTGCCAATACAATGCCAACTGCGAGCTATCCGTGATATTCAATCCTCCACGAACTGCAAGCGCCGTGTCATTTGTCGGTGAAGCCGGGATGTACGCCAAAACCGAGACCAAAGCCGAGAGCGTCGAGATAAGGAGCCAAAAGAGGGATACAGATATCAGCCTGGGCATCGTCGTGAACCGCGAAGACCTCAAGGAATGATATCAAACAACGCAGGAATGAGGAGGGGAGTTACCTGCGTTGCATTGGCATGCAGGAGAAGGAAAGGCAAGGGTGGTAATAGTTGGAAATGCCGCCAAATTGGCAGCGAGCGACCAGCATGCACACGCTAGAAAGGGTGCTCCAGGCCTTACCCAATCGGAACAGAGGCACCAAGACGGCTTTCACTTCCTCCGCCTTCTCTCCTCACGCACTCGTCATGAATACTATAACCCGCTAATACCTGGACACGCATCGGCGTATTTTCAGTCGCAAATGACAAGGGATTCCTAAATTTACTTTCAAGTTTCTCTTGCTGTTGTCCTGCTAAAAATTTCAACATATACATGGCATGTGCGTGTGCGTTGTACCGGATACGCATGGTGTTGGTAAACTGCAGCTGAGCATGGAGCTGGCGTGGCTCGGGTGAGGCTGCAGTGACATCCATCTCTCCCAGTCGAGCGATTAATGAAAAAATCACTGCTAGAATTCCATCTACTCATCATTGATATCTGCGTCGCTGGCACACGCTAGACGGTCAGCACTGCCCGAGTAATAGCGAAATGGAGTCTAACAAAGAATCCATTCCAGCCACCAACAGAAAACCAGGCACGCTGCAATACCTCCTTCCATAATGTTAATTAGAGCACACCTCGAAACACGTCAGTTCGTGGTAATGCTGATGATGTAGAGAGTAAGCATCCATCATTCAACACCACTCGTTCACTGATGCATAGTGCATCAAGCGAGGTAAGAATAGAGTCGAGCATCCACCGGAAATGCATGTGCGTGCTCGACGGGAAGTTCTCCCTGTTCTCTGCTGAGATGGTGCGTGGCGTAGGCTTCTAAGAGTACATACAATGATAGTTTAGGCGCGACTAAGTTGGCAGTATTATCGGGTGTCTCTCCTCGTTTGCGGCCATTCCGTTGAACTTGACTCAGAACACTCGGGAACTAAATCAGGGGTACTTACATAGCCCCTCTCTCGAGTTGAGGATCCTTTGTCAACCCATGCTCAGATGAGCACTGGCTAGTAAAACTTCCTCTACTTACTCTACATCACAGGAGCTGCTTTTGAGAGACACCTAAAAGCACATGAGTTACTAGAGTGGACAAGAGTGTCCAGGTGATATATAGGGGCAAGTGACAGGGGCTCCCAGCATCGGGAGATCATTGGTCAAGACGTCTTTAGGGAGCCCTCTGCGAGTGGGACAAGCTCTAATTTTTTCTCAGCTGCTGTTAATCTAGTTAAAACAACAAGGACCCTCCATCTCTGACAATGATAGCGATCAAAAGCAGCTGACAATCACATACAGGATAATCCTATGCAGGTCGCTGTAAGTAAACCATGATTGTGTGCCAGCTACAGCAGATGATCTACGCACATTGCCACAGTCATTAAAGTGGGTGCCGCCGTGGTCACAGGAGCCCAATTGACCCAGGGATCTGGTGTTGGGATATCTCTATCTGGGTCGGTCGAGTTGTGTGCTATGAGATCAGCGAAAATGTATTCCGGAGTACGAGCCATCCTCGAATTGATTGATTCAGTGATCAGAACAGCTGACTCGTTCATTTGCTGGGCGTCATAGAACTTGAACGTCTGGATAGAGAACTGATTTTCGATGACACTTTGAACAGTGTATTAGATACGAGAGTAAGGCTGAAAGAGATCACGCTACGTAGTATACTCACTGGGATGAGATGTTTCCTTTAGTAGTGAATATATCAAAGACAACGTCTGCGTTGGAATACTGGGCGTTTATGACGCATGCCTCCGAGCGTAGAGAGTATAGCAGCTAGAAATCAAGTGATGAGTGATAGAGAAACGAGGAAAACAATTCTCGAATTCGTTGACGCACTGCGGCTTTTGCACCCTTGTCTCTTGCAAGCGTGAACACGTCCGTATCCATTGAAGCGTGGGTAGCATTTACATCACAAGAAACCAGCGCAATCCAAGGTGCATTGGCTGAAAGGATGAGTCATCAATGTATCAGTCGTACTAGCTACGAGCGTATGTCCTTACTTGCAGGTGTGCTAGTCTCGTCGACGTGCTCTTCGGAGAGGTGAATCAGGGCCCCCTGTCGCGGAATCTCAGTTCAACATCCGAACTCATCCATACGAGGCATCGCACGCTGCTTGTCCCAAGACTATCTCTGCCCGCCAGCTGGAAAGCCACATTCATGCGGTAGGATCTGGGAAAAGCTACAGCGCACCATGGGATCACCGAAGAAGAAAACACGCACCCATTTTGTCAATACATCGCCAACTGCGAGGTATCCGTAAGATTCAACCCTCCACCAACCGCAAATGCGGTGTCATTTGTCGGTGAGGCCGGGATGTAGGCCAAAATGCACATCGAGCTCAAGAGCGTCGAGATAGGCAGCCAACAGAGGGGGACCGGCTTCAGCCTAAGCATATTTGCGAACCGGGAGGACGTTGAGGAAATAATACCAAGTTCCCCGAAGGGTTGATCGTGCGATACAGAAATTGCCCACCAAATTAGCAGCGAGGGCCGACTCAAAGCGTCCAATATCATGACGCCGCTCACACGCTTCCGAACTCCCACTCACGTCGAAGATGAACCCAGTCCAGAGCACCCTGCAAACCCAGGGTGGTGGCAAGGCTGCGCACCCATCTCTCTCCGGTCGGGCGCAGAAAAATCGCAGCTTTCCATCGACCGAAAGCCCATCATTGATATCTGCGTCGCAGGCCGACGCTAAATGGTCAACACTGCCCGAGCAATAGCGAAATGGAGTCTGACAGACGATACATTTCTAGCCACCAACGGAAAGCCAGGCACACACTCAATATTGAATGAGTATGGCCATGCCATCACGGTAAGTACCTCCTTCCATACTTACGTCTTTGATTACACCTCGAAACACGTCAGCTCGTGGTACTGAATGGTGGTCATGATGTCGGCGATGTACAGAAGTCAACACCCATCATCCATCACTGCTCTTTCGCGATAATCATTGATGCTTCGGCGTACCCTTGCACCACGCACCAATCGAGCCGAGTTGAGCAATCACCNAAAAAAAGAATATGCGTGTTCGACGGGAATTCCCTCTCTGATGAGATGGCGTATAGACTGCTACACCATCCGTGTCTCCGATCTCGACAACGACGACTCGTCCATCCATCACTGCGGCTGCATGCCACATGGGCGGTGATATATCTGGTAATTATAGTCGTTCGAGCTCAACGGAACGCAACGACGGGACTCACGAAAGCCTATCACCAGCCACCGTCAATAACCGCTCAGTAGCCAATTGTGGACTGTACAACAGGCTCTGATCCACCACAAACAGGGGGCGTATACCATGGCAATCCCGCCCAGCGGCGTTTTTGGCGATGCAGCGTCCCGACTTAGTGGGTGGGCAGTCAAAAGAACTTGGGTAAATTGAGTTGTTTATTATTTTTAGAGTACATACAGTGCAATCGCTGTAGGGTGATTTGATGGACGTATGAGCTGTTTAGAGAAGTACTCCGCTAGCGGCGATTCCATCGAAGCCGTGCTCAACGCTATACGACAGTCGACCGCGTAGATACGTCTTCTGGACGCGTCCTCGAAGAGTCAATCCCTCGTAAGGTGAAACCTTATTCTTGAAGTTCATCTGCTCCTTCGTAACCTGGAGTCCGCATCCGATAAACGAAAAATCCCCCGAATAACAACGGGATGACTCACCTTATAGTCCGCATCGGGATCAAATACAACAAAGTCGCCATCATACCCAACTTTGAGTTGTCCTTTACTCGAGTCTAATTTAGCATGCGCCGCCGTCTTCACGGCCATCCAATCCACGATCTGGGCGATACTAACGCCCCTCTTCCGCCCCTCCGTCCACAGGAGGCTCAACCCAAGGCCAAGAGTGCTAATGCCACCCCAAGCACCCATGATATCGCCGCTATCCAGGTTCTTGAGCGAGGCTACACAAGGACTGTGATCGGAGACAACAAAATCAATGTCACCTGCGATCAACGCCGCCCACAGTTGGTCTCTGTTGAACGTATCCCTAATCGGGGGACAGCATTTAAATTCGGGATGACCATTGGGAATATCGTCTGCGGACAGGCATAGGTAGTGGAAGCAGGTCTCAACGGTTAAAGGCAGATTCTTGGCCTTGGCGGCCCGGATAATTGGCAGAGCCTTGGCAGCGGATAGATGGACGATGTGGCACCTGAGAGTGGGGTAAGATTCCTGTAATGAAGTGATGAGGGCTATGGCATCGGCTTCGAGTTTGGATGGGCGAGAGTCGAGGAAGGTTTGGTAGAGGGTAGGGTCACTTGATTTCTCTTCGGAGGTCGGGTGTTGATCCAGCTCGGCGTGAAAAAGAAGGGTTGTTGGGAGATGCTAAAGATGGATAAGTTGAGGAGGAGGCACTGATGGTGTGATGAAGCGCACACGAAGTTCCTCCATGGCTGACCTCAGATCGCTTTCGTCAACACACGGAAATTCCTACAACAAGGGAAATATGATGAACACAGTGATGTGGATGATGGATGGAACATGGAGGGGGATAAATTCACCTCTACGCCGCTTTCTATCAGAAAGCACTTGAATCCCTTGACGCCAGCATCCACCAATGGACTGAGGTGGGCCTGCGATTACAAAGTATGAATGTCATATCACTGGAGATGGAAGAAAGAGGCACCGACTTGATTTCCGGGAATGACCCCACCCCAGAAGGCAACGTCGGTGTAGCACTGGCCTTGTGCGGCATCCTTTTTAGACAGCAGGTTGTCTACGGTCGTGGTGGGCGGTATCGAGTTGAGAGGCATATCAACGACGGCTGTGACGCCGCCTGATGCGGCTGCCCGTGTACCTGTCCTGAAGCCCTCCCATTGCGTGCGTCCGGGCTCATTTAGGTGTACGTGTGCACTGGGGGGAGTGAATTGAGATCAACCCTGTGATGGAGATGATGATGGTGAATACTCGACTAAACCTGGTAGGATCAATCTGTCTCCAGCATCTATGAAATGATCATCGGAAAGACCAGGGTATTCGGCATGCTTTGAGTATTTTGGTGTCACGCTGGTGATCTTTCCCGAGGAGAGACTGATTTGGATTGTGGCCTGTTGCGGTTCTGATGCACCGGGCAACAGAACTCGCAGACCTGTGCAGACGATTTCATCCATTCTCGAGATAGGTAGTGAGAGAGCTTGGAATCCCAAGTTGGAAGGTCTCCCTGGTGACATAATCCCTCATAATCCGTTCTCACATGCGCACGGGCGAAACTTTGTTTCGGGGACTCGATACTCGTCTCATCATCCAGGCGCTTCAGCTTCCCCGATTGAATCTGGTGAACCTGTGTATATCGTAACCCCGGTAGCAGTGACCATCTGTATAAAGTCTACGTCCCATTCATCCCGTCTCCATCACCTCCCCCATTTTATCGCATTTTATTATCCTTTCTCATAGCCATGCAGCACCACCGGCAGCTGTCCACATCCTCGTCCAGTTCATCGGCGACGAGTACCACAAGTAGCAGCCCCCAGTCCTCCCCTGGACCTACGAGACGTAGACCACTTCCTCGCATCCCACATCCTTTGGCTTGCAAGACATGCCGAAGTTGCATCACTTCCACGGATGTTATCCTACGTCAGGCAGATGTACGTCCCTCATCACTACACAGCTCACGGTCCAAACCTAACGACAAATNCCCCCCTCTTCTAGATACCTAGTGCTCGTGGCTTTAAAGGCTTTGCGGGCAAAGCCTCTTTATTCAGCGAGGTGTAAGTCGTTACTCTCCTCACTCCCCTCATCACCTCCCTAACCTAACCCCTTATCTCTCCAGCTACCATGTAACCATGCTCAAACCCGGCGTCCATCTCATGTCGACAGGAGCCCATACGATGCGAGAAATCGTCTGTGCTTCCTGCGAAACCTATCTCGGCTGGAAGATCGAACGGGCTCATAACCGTTCAGAACGGTGGAAGGAGGGATACCACCTCCTAGAACTGGAGAACCTCTACGCAGGGAAACATGAAACACAAATTCTCCATGATGCCCTAAAACCAAAGCTCCTCGCCGACTCGGATTCGGACTATAGTAGCTAAACATGACCATCGACCTTCGTTCNTTTTTTTTCAAAGACTATTTATTTCTTTTCTTTCTTCCCTTAGACCCACCCACCATTTGTATACTATATTTGCAATCTTTCCTTCGTTCTCACCTTGTTCTCTTCGTTCCCCCCAGCCCCCCTTGACGTTCCAGTCGTCTTTATGGTCTTTATGTTATTTTTTTTTTTGGGGGGGGGGACGTCCTGTATTCTTTACTTCTTCGCCCGTCGTCAGATGGTGCACCCATGACTTTATAGCATCCACTATGTGGACGTGATATCTGTGAAAACGATGTAGCTCGTACACGACTGTTTTTGAGTTGTTTAGTATCTGTGCAAGCTTGTGGGGTGAAAGCTGCGACGCTTCGCGATAGATCTGCAGCTCGGCTCTACCACTTCAAGGCTCCTACTATATGCCTGACGCAGTCTCTGGTGAGGATGTCGGAGCGGAAAGTCATTCTCCTTCAGTCCTGATTCTGTGACGAGGGCAGCCCCTATTAACTATTGAAACTCCGCGGCCACAGGGGGTTGGGCTTATCGACGGTGAACCAGTGAGCTTGGCTAGTGGAAAACCGTGCCACAACGTTACAACTCTTGCTGTGATACTTCCAGGGAGCTCCTTTTCGCCCGTTGCAAGACGGTGCGTCGAAATTCTATATGAAAAGTATGTAACAATAGCGTACAATGCGGTCGATAGCAGTATGAGGACAAAAATAATGAAGTGTGTATGCAATGAGAAATCCATGGATTGAGAACAAATCAGTACCCCCACTACTTGCTGCGACCGGTCTTCATGCTGAGCATGGAAGCAAATGATATCCGCTGAGAAGACTGTGCGTCTTCATTTTCATGCATAGCTTCAGCATACCTAACGTCATGTTAGCCGCCGCAACCCAAAGTCAACACGAAACACGCTCTCACAGCAACTTGTATCTTACTAATTCCCCTTCAAGCTCTTCATTGCGTAGGCGAGATCTCACAAGCTCATTCTACACATTCACGTCCCATTAGTTCGGGACTGAGCAACGAGGAACACAAGGAATCAGCATCACATACCAGGAGTTCGACATGTTCCCCATTAAGTTGTGCAAGACTGGACTCCAGGTTCTTGCTAAAGATCAATCAAAACAATGTGTGGTGAGTGTAATCCAAGGAATCCTCATGGATCACAGCAGAAAGAACAGAAGACCCACATTTGTGCTGACAACAATCGGTTGCTATTTCTCAAGTTATCAATCTCGATGGCGTGAGCGTTTGTGCGTCCTGTTGATGGATTGGCGTCAATTCTTCGCTCCTGACACCCGAGGCAACTCACGTAATTGGTCTTCATATTCATGGCTGTAAGCGTCCAGCATGAACGGCGTGATCTTGAGCGAGAAAGAATCCTCCACAAATTCATCTACTTTGTACAGGACTGTGCTACCTTCAGTTTCCTCACTCGTGGGATCAATCTAAGGATAATCACATCCGCAATCCCTGATCAGCACGACGGCAATCAGGGAGGGTCAGATGTACAGGGCAACGCACCTTGTAAGCATCAAATAGCCGCGTGTTCAGGAATGCCAACAGCTCATCGAATTTGAGTGTAAGCAAGGTTTCTTCGTTCTTGGTCAATAGCGCGATGCTAAATCCGAACATGGCTTCGATGCCATTCGCCAAGCAGCTGTCGAATATACGGAAGACGATATCCTGTGGGAATCTACACCATAGTGGCGTCAGATGGGTGTTTCAGCTTCGACGTGGCGGGTAGGGATTACCGATAACTAAACAGCGTTAAGAACCATTGGGAGCAGTACATACTGGACTTGATCCCTTGCCGAAGAAAATGCACATGGAGAACCGGTAGTAGTTCTTCGACTAGCCGATCAAACTAGTATGGGGTGTGGATGTTGTCAACGGAGTGGGGACATGGCTGATCCCATCATACCTGAAACTGGATTCTAGCGAGTAAGCATGGGGTCACTTATCGAAGATATGAGTTTAGACATACCAAGCGTAGCTGCAAACCGGGCATTTCCGGCAGAAAATGACCCCGCAACTGATAAGAGTGCATAAGTCGACAAAGGAGACAGAAGGCTTCTTCATCTGGCATCTTGACAGGAATCAGAATGGACGACTTGGAAACTGTGATGAACTCCCTACGTTGAGAAGGAGAATGGCTACAACGAATGGTAACCCTTGGCAATATCCAACTTGTGGATCATACCTTCAGAAGACGTCGGTGAGAATGATCAAAACAACTCCAACCCATGATCGGAATTTCCTCACAGTGAGTATGCTTTGAGAACATTAAACAGGTTCTCTTGACCAATACCCTGGCCATCATGAAAGAACTCATGATGGGGGAATGTCCTGCGGAGAATCAGACCCAGAGTATTGCGGATAACACTGCCCTCACCTCCCCAGATCACGCATGATGGCCTTCTCGTGCGAGCTTGGTTCCTTGAGTAGTTTCAAGTACGCGCTCTCGAGATCCGCGTCTTTAGAGGCTGCCCTGGATAAGAACGGTGAGCTTGAGTTGAAACATATATTCGAGGCAAATACGCACATTAACTGCCACATCATTCCTCGAAGCGCTCCCGGGATGCCCTTCTCGATCGCGCGGGCAAGTCGCTCGGGATTTTCGGCAGCAAAGTCTTGATAGTCTAAAGTGTGTCGTCAATATATTGTAAGGCACAGGACGATCTTAAGTTGCTAACCAGATATGACTGCGCCCCAGAAATCTACGCTATGTTAGGCCCAGAGATATCTTTGTGTTTGACGGTGCATACCCCAGTCTATAGGCCCTGCTTCATTGACCTCCTGACCCTCTTGCAGCTTGGCAAACTCGGTGTGGAATTTGCCATCCATGCTGCCTCGGTCTGAACGAGAGGCACCATCTGCTTTCTGAGCATCGAGCCTGGCAAGTAAGAAGGGAACGTTTCGAATCGACCGAATTGTTGTCGTGGAAGCAGACTTCTTGTGTGATCCACGCCCATTGACCGGCAAGGGAGGATCATCCGCAGGCTGCTGCGTTACGGCGGATGAAACACTGTGCCGCCGACTGCCAGCACTGACAGTGGATTTGAACGACTTGATACTACTTCTTGCAGACAGCGCGACACTCGACATGGGTGATTCGTCTCCGCCGAGGCCCACATCGCTGAACTCGGATTCTGCCACTGATGCCCTGACAATGCTATTTGTCGCTTGGGCGGACTCGAACGTCGAGACTTGCGGCGAAAAGAGAGAATCTAAGGGGACCTTCGCTGACGATGCGCTCGTCAACGCGGCCAACGCGTCTTTAGAGTCCGTGGACATTGTTCGTGACGATGAGGACAAAGGTAGGGAGAGTCATAAAGAGAACCCCGACAACGAAGCGGCGGGGATGATGAAATGAGCGAAATATATGCGTGCGAACAAATGTTTTCCGCCTTGGAGTCCCTGGTCGCGAGCCCGACCAGGCTTTGATGCCTCTCCGCTTTCGCTCTGCCTATCTCAGTGGGAGACCCTTCAGATACGCTGCTCCCCGTCGCCCGGGCTCTCCTTCTTTCTTCACCACCACTACCACACTCCGCGAAAGTGCCCGACGACCTTCATGGCTCGTCACGTCCGCCTCGCTGCTCGTCGTCTCTAGTGGTCTGGTCGTCGCGTACAGAGAATATCAACCGTTTAGACATGTTGTATTGGCCTCAGTGCGGTGTTCAAGGGTTGGCGTAGCAGCGATTCTGGGAGTCGTCGATTACAAGGTCACATTCGCCAAGACTTATACTTCGGAGGATGAGCGACTCCATGCATACTCGGAATGTCATACTCGTAGTGCAAAGAGAGTGCTACAAGCACTTCTTGCGAATGGAGGTCTGTGTCATGGGCCTTGATATAGTAAACAAGTCTTCTCACTATTATCCTAGGCATCTTCATAAAACTTGGGCAACATATGTCATCACTGTATGTCATTCGTCCATGAGATCAGTGGATACTGACCGAGGGAAACCCGTAACCCAGAGCGGTCTTGCCAACGGAATGGACCACTACGATGCGACCGCTCCAAGACCAGTGCGAACCCACGCCATACGAAGGCATCGAGGCTTTATTCGTGTCCGACATGGGCAAGCCCATCCCCGAGATATTTGAGGACTTTGATGCGAGACCTATCGGTGTGGCGAGCTTGGCACAAGTTCATGTTGGTCGTCTAAGAGAGACCGGGCAACAGGTTGCTGTCAAGGTGAATAGCCCTATTTTCAGAGGTGTATCTCAAGCCGACATGGATTAGCTTCAACATCCTCATCTCGCCGAGTTTTGTGATATTGACATGGAGATGGTAGATGTAACTCTCGGTGCGTCGCCGCGATACATACATCTATCTGTCAATGAACGTGCTTATTCGCTTCGTATCCCTTCTTCTAGGCTGGATCAAACACTGGTTCCCCGAATTTGAATTCACTTGGCTTGGGGTTCGCAACGTCCTTTACTCAGCTTCGAAAATGAATCTAACTAGCCTTAGGAAGAAATGCGCACCAACCTACCAAAAGAAATGGATTTCGTCCATGAAGCGAACAACGCTGCGCGTGCTGTGCACGACTTTCGCAATGTTAAAACCTCACTATACATACCCGAAGTTATCCACGCGTCCAAGCGTGTCCTCATCATGGAATATATCAAGGGCGGACGCGTCGACGACCTGAGATTCCTAGCAAAAGCAAATATAGACAGAAACAAAGTGGCTCTCGAGCTCTCCAGAATATTCAACCGGATGGTGTTCATCAACGGTTGGTTCCATGCCGTGAGTTCAAGCTGCCACCGTCGCTGGATTTACTGTTGACGTATCACTTCTAGGATCCTCACCCTGGTTAGCAAGTATCCTACGATCGTGTGCACCAGCATACCTAACAATCTTCTCAGGGAATCTTCTAATTCGTCCAGCCCCGCCGTCATCACGCTCACCACACAATTTTGAAATTGTCCTTTTGGATCATGGGCTGTACTTCGACTTAGACACGCAGCTGCGTATCAATTACAGCAAGCTCTGGCTTTCTCTCATAGCCCCAGCTTCTCCTTCTACCACTGCTGACCGCCGAAAGTTCGCCGAGCTAGTTGGGAACATTGGGCCAGATCTGGTGAGTCTAATCGAGCACCCCCTTGCATTTTCTCATGCAAGTTCGGTGATGATCATTTCTTGTCTTCTGATTGTGTTATAGTATCCCGTCTTCGAGGCAGCTATCACCGGAAGGGCCGCTTTGGAAGGCACCTGGGAAGATGAAGATACTGCTGGTAGGCCACTTGTATCACTTGCGTCAATGTGTATGCTTCCAGAACTGATTCGCTTCTGTTGAAGATGCATCCTCCAAACAGTCTACTTTCCAACGTGCTTCTGGTATGATCGATATGATGCCACAGACTGAAGCGGAAATGGAAGCTATTCGAAACGCCGTTATCACAAGAGAAGGGTTGCTCCTTTCTGTTTTCGATGTCTTACGGAGGGTACCACGGCGTGTCCTCATGGTGTTGAAATTGAACGACTTGACTAGGTATGGTCCGTCCCTCTTCCGTTGATGCCGTTGACGTAATGTTCTTGAGAATAGGCACCTAGATCATGCCCTAATGACAACCCACTCTAATGTGAGTCGCATCCCTCGGTGATGACGCCCCAGTCTCTTGATCTTCTCTTCGCTGGCCTCGCGTATCAGATTCGCATCTTCCTGATTATGGCCAAGTACTGCTCGATTGCTGTCTGGCAGGATGAAAGACGCCGTCTAGTCGAACTCATGCGCGACCAAGGGGTCTTCTCATTCACCCTATTACGACAGTATTTTGGTTCTTGGTGGTAAGCTCCTTTCCCTATTTTGGGGAGACGATATCTAAGAACTCGATCGTCCCTTGTAGGCGATATGAAAAACAATACCTGGGCATCACGTATGTTGAGGTTCTGTTGGACATCCAGTCCCGCTTCCATCTTCTTCGTGACTGGACCCGAGGGCTTTTGTCCACAGGCTTTGAGGGTGCTCACAATGCCGCTGCCGGCTTGACATGAAGGGGTATGGGTACTAGCGAGTTATACTATTCAATATTAGACACATGGTAATAATATACATAATGACATCAAGAATCGACTATGGTGCTTTCGTTTAAAGGTTTGGGTTTGGCTGCTGGTCGAGCGTGATCTACTTGCCGACCTCATTGAAGTGTCTATCGAGGATATCCATGTTTGCTTTGAGGACGTTCCACTGTTGAAATCGTATCAATGATATATACTGAGGCAAATTATATGTCACATACCTGCTCGCGTGAAAGTGCAATGCCTTTCTTCCCTGGCTTCTCGTCACCAGGAGGACCATAATATTCGCGGATATTGAGGTATGGCACGCCCTTGAATTCGCTTATGCTCGCACGCTTTTGCTTGCCCAGCTCAATGAAGGATTCACCGGACATCGTCAAGCCTACATCACCAGGCTTTGTCTAATTCCGTCGCAAACAGTTAATATTGGCAACCTAAGGAACGTCCTCGAAACTGACCTTAGGGGGGTCCTTCTTGGGATTATCTTTCTTCGCCTTTTTCGCGCTCTGTTTGGCTGATTTCTCTACTTCTCTTCCTGAGTCGCTGTCTTCATCGTCAAGGGACTTGCGCTTGTGAGACTTGCGCGACGAGGAGCTTGGAGCGGGCTGAGTTTGCGCCAGGTCCGGGCCCCGGGGAGTGAGCATTGAGTATTACGCAGTGGTTTTATAACATTACCTCGGGAGAGAAGGTCGGCTTCTTTACCATGGCAGGCAGATGTCCTAGGTGTAGCTTGAATGGTGGGTGGAGGTAGGGGACAGCGAACACCAACAACTACCAGGAACTCAGCAAAAGAGCTCAGGAGATAATCACGAACTGTCACATCACGTGTTGGTGACAGCCGAGTGCAATGTCCAAGCAAGTTGAGCAGCTTTGCGTGTCAATATCCTTTTTTTCGATTAGATTGGATGGGTAATCCATATGCAAAAAAAACAGATAGCAAGATAGCAACGAGTAACAGATCAGATGTATATTTACGACACAACTCCAAATCATGGACGCTGGGTCATTTCAATATGTTCAGCGGGTGATCGTGAGGAGGGCACCGGCATCATCACACTGGAAGGCATGCTGGGGACAGAGGTAGCACTGGATGCGCCCGCAGAGGGATTACGGCGGGGATCAGGCATGCGTAACTAGCACATGGATAAGCGAATTGACAATCTACAGCATTCGAAAGTCTCTTACCTCATCACCTTCATCGAAGACGTCAGAGGAAGGATCAACTAGATAGTGAATGTCAGTTGATACAGCGAAGCAGGTGGGGTTCATCAAGTTGTCTCACGTAAGACTGCGTTCTTGTCTCTGAGATGCCATCCTCCAACGGGTACGATGGATTCAGGACGAGGTTTTGATTGCTTCTTGAGATCCTCTTGTTGGACTTCTTCCCAAGGGACCTGGGTATACCTTGCAACATCTGGACCAGCATCAGGATTCCCCTTGGGACCATATATCTTCACATCAGCCAGGGCTGCCTTCAGCGCGCAAATCCACTTGTTACGTCGCTTCGCTAAGAAATCGGAAGGATATAAATGTCACATAATTCTCATGGGTGAAGGGTCTACCAGCGACGTACACTTCAGCGCGCCTTGTTGGAAGTTACTCTTGTACTTGATGTCCGCGGACAAATTCATTTTTTCTTGTTCAGGGAAATCTAGGTTTTGGGTAAGGTGTCAGCTATGATGACCACACTGGAAAGGGGTGACTGATGCCTACCAACGACAGACACATCGAATATAGGATGATAGTCCCGCCTTTCCGCGTTCAAGAACACAAGCATCTTCTCTCGAAGTTTCTCCAAATCTTCAAACGTCGCAGCGTAGCTGACACTGAAGGTGAATGTTTCGGACATCTGTGGACATGCTCAGATGAGCCAATGACATTCGAAGAAGCTTAATGAAGGGTGGAGTCGCACCTGAGGACTTCGCCGGAAATTTTGAATGAACTATCGGAACGATGTCAGTCCGCTGGCAGTTTAATCACGGCGAATTCCAGCCTACCATGGTGTTCAACGCAACATTTGGAGCCTGGACCAGGGTACCATTGGAGTCCAAGAACACGGTGCTAAGAAGTCGAATCTCCTTGACTGTGTACGTTCCCTTATCCAATGAAATTCGGTCTCCAACATCAAAGGGGTGTTTAATGAAGAGAAAGATGATGCTAGTGAGGACTTCTTGCAAACTTCCACCAATGAGCCAACTTAAACCTGTGGACAAATAGGCACGGCAATCAATATAAACCAACGCAAAGTGGGTATATCCGACGAACCGAGAATGATGGTGCCAGCTCCAGTGACAAGTGCAACGAGTTGTGTTTCCTGGCCGAGAATTTAAAAACCGGGGTGTTTGGGGGAAGTGCGGAGTATGAGCGCACCAAAGCGACAGCGACAATCATGGCCGCGACTACGATATAGACCGTCATAAGGATGTTGTCTAGCCTGCCCACTGCACTATCCAGATCTTGCATGGAATGTTCGATTGATAATTGCTCTCGATGGAATTCCCTGATCTAATTGAATGAGTTGAACGCTTAGACTAAGACAGCACCCACATGCAAGCCATTTCAACTTCGTCCCTTGTGGCATCGCCGTTGCTGTCCTAGAAGGATTGAGTACCTTGGCGAGATAAGACGAAACTCTAAAGGACTATATTTACCTTATCGAATAGGGCAAATGCTTTCTCCGCTTCCTCGCGACTGGGAAAATACCGCTGTATATCCTCCACTAGGATGTACTCGGAACCCTTTTTGGTAAACGAATAAAACAACCGGCGAGCAAGCTATGGAAATAAACCCACGAATCCGATCAGGACATCAACAATGAAGACTCAGGAACGTGTCCATGGATGACGTACCAAACGGGACTTGTTCGCGGACTCCAACGCTGTCTTGACCATCGCTTGTGGCGAGTTGGGTTGAAGTACAGACCTAGAATCCGATCAGCATGTCACACGAAAGCGATGTCAGTGTAAAGAAAGTGGCGTACGTTCCGGCAATTTCGGACGCGACATTACCAAACGCTGTAGTTGTGGTAGTAGCGGCCATCTTAACACCTTTGAGAGCTTTCTTGAGCAACCGACTGGGGTTGATTGATACATTCTTCGCGTGAGTCTTTTCACGGAAAGTATCTGATCTGTTCGGAATATCTTGAGAGTGACGATAGAGGGTAACCAGAGTTCGAACGGCGAATTTCTGGTCCGCGATGCGTTCTTATCATGGTGTAAGGCGAACGTCATTATAAAAAGGGGAATTGCGACTCACCGGCGTACGATCGTTCGTGGAATTTCCCAGCTATCCACTGTATGGAAAACTTCTCGGCTAGGAGGACCGCTGAGCAGACGAAAAACGCGAAAAGGAGTTTAGCAAGTAGGTCCACATTTCTTCGTGCGTTGTCACTCGCGTCTCCACTTTGTCTTCGGTCGATCAGAGGGTTGAACGAGACCCATACAGTGAGGGTCCATGCGAACAACGCAACATATCTAATGGTAACAAAAATGGATTAATAAAATGGATATAAAGTGAGACCATCACAAACCTGTGTAAGACTTCCATCCAGTCGATATAACGACGCGTTCCAACGGCCACAACACCGATGGTTGTCCGTACAACCACAGGAACGATTCGACTGCAACATAGAGATCAGGATGGTCTGCTAGAGAACATCTAAGAAAAACACATACGCGACTGCCAACGCGCCCCACCAACCTATATTGATGACTTGATGAGAGATTCACGTTCCATAGTGACAAAATCTCGCACCTGCCCATACAACAGTGAGCCAAATGCTCCACCATATTAGCTTGACGTTCCATATCTATTATGTGATGAGAAGGTGGTGACTCGGTC
>JAPEVF010000663.1:0-25400 GCA_029747585.1 Pleurotus djamor
TCCTTCCCTGCTTTAGCCTTTCCCTCATGCCCCCATCTACGTAGCCTCGTGACCAGACCGCTATGAGGTCGTCGCTTGCAAAGGAGACCGTCGATAGACGGCCTGGCAGATCTGGTCTTAAAACTCGCAGGCAAGCCGACCTGTCAAGTTTTGGACAGAATTGCCACGTTTTTTWAGCCACGTTCTCGCTTACGTACATAGAAAACGTGGCTAATGTGACGAGCAGCTTCGACCGGCGTTGGACCGGCGAGTACCTTCAAAAAGTTATAATTGACGAGAACTCGTATTTTATCCTTTCAATGAATCTACTGAGCTTGGAGTAAGCTCAAAAAATATGATTTACTTACCTTAGACCGCTTCTAAGGGAACTATATACGGATGTCTTTGCACAAATGCACGCGTTCAACTCCAGTTCAGGGGGATCTGGAAGAGAAAAGGGGCGACTGGGGTGTCCACTTGCTCGGACATGGGTTCAGACGTTAAGTGGCCTTTGATCTTCAGACATATCTCAAGCTATGGAGTTTCGATGGACTTGGTAGCTCTGAGCAGCAGATCATGAGTCTCCTGAATGCGTCGTTGTCGTAGGAGGTCTCCAGGAGGTCGTTGCGTGCGATCGGCGTTTTCTATGTACGTAAGCAAAAACGTGGCTATTCTGTCCAAAACTTGACAGGTCGGCTTGCCTGCGAGTTTTAAAGCCAGATCGACCAGCCTGTCTATCGACAATATCATAGACAGGCTGGTCACGAGCCTACCATCTACGGTGCTCAAGCGTCGGTAGAGCTATGTATCTTACCACACCCCAATGGCCACGGTAATCCGTATCTACGGTGCTTAAGCGTCGTAGAGCAGGAGAAACCGCGTTTTGGACTACCAACCGCCTTCAAGACTCTTTTCTCAGATGATCAGTCGGCCATCACAGATAATCTACGGTGCTCAAGCGTCGTAGAGCCTTGAGATTGGCTTCTGTGAACCGCGAACGGTGGAATACGACGACGAACTGCTCATATCTACGGTGCTCAAGCGTCGTAGAGCCGAGCAGTTCGCCTGGTTTATCATCATTAGGGCCTCGATGCCGCCGATGCGATATCTACAGTGCTTAAGCGTTGTAGAGCCGAAGAGCATCTTTCATTGACACGCAAGCGAGACCCTCATATCCACGGTGCTTAAGCGTCGTGGAGCCGAGTGCGTCGCACTTCATCAAGATTTTGGTTCGGGGTGCTGTTATCTACGGTGCTTAAGCGTCGTAGAGCCATGCGTACCCCCGAGCCTTCCATTTTACCACTAAAAAGCGATCCTAATCCATATCTACGGTGCTGAAGCGCTGTAGAGCCGGAGAGGGTCATGATCACTAGCGTCCTGGGAGAAGAGGCCCATATCCATGGTGCTGAAGCGTCGCAGAGCCGGATGTCTTCGACTGACGATTGAAGATGATCAGCGTGATGAGGTGGACTCAGTGCGTGGCTCGTCTCGCTCCCTTCTTCCTCAACTGACTTTGTTTCCCCTTAGTCCTCTCAACATTGACCGCGCCAATCCCTTCCAACACCCAGCAAGAACATTCAAGACGTTTCGCGCAGCCTCAAGTTAGAGGTCAAATGGACATTTTCTCTGAGCTTGGCCATACTCGTGCGTATTCATGCCTTATCCGTTCTCGCAACCTACTCAACTTCAACCCTCGATCTCTACAGCTTCTGGCTCGCGTAAACATCTAGAAGACTCCCGACGTGGTGGTATTATACTTGTTTAGTTCATGCGGTGCGTTCCGTCGTCCCATCCCACAGCAACTCAATGATCTCATTGTCAACCCAGGCCACCTCCCTCGGATTCACTTTCAACACCGGATGGGTCGATTACTGGTAGGCTGGTGTGTGCTCGCTCCCTTCTGCGCTGCTATCGTCGACCAAAAACAGTCAGACATACAGCGCATGAGCGTGACCATGCCCTACAACAATGAGGTATATCCTCCTCGCTGAGGCCCTTCCTGAATGATGGAATGGCTTACCCTATTACCCATCCGTCGATTTCGTCTGTGGACCTTCTTGGTGAGTTGTAGTTATCCTATCCATGCCGCCTTTTCCAAACCTAATCGTTTCCCTGCAGACTACGAAAGTTATGAGATTGTCGGGAGGCCCACGCGAGTTAGACAGAAAACGACTGGTCGACCGAGGCGATTGTGTAGTAATGTGCTGCCAACTCTATAATTGAGCCGTTCCTCCCCTTCGATGACCGTTACCAGGGTAACCTACGATCTTGTCACAACCCAGTTTTCGCATGAGACGCTTTGACACTTGGAGTACAACAATGATCCTATTGGAAGGAGAGAAGAGGAACCCAATACCAGCTGAGTGTGATCGGTTCGTTTGGGGGGCTTCTTACAAGCGTCAAGCGTCCCTGGATGGCTGGTGAACCAGACACAATGCGCCGAAGCATCGTGCTCACTGTTGGGCTCATACACCCGAGCCGTTTTGACATCGACTTGTTCACTAGTACAGGTTGCTCGTTGTTGTGGACGGGCGTGAAGCCCTGCCCTTCGCCTCACCGCTGACCGCTGAGCGCGAGCTCCCACCCCAATATCCATCCAAGGAGCGAGTGGACTGCTCAGCGCGAATTTGAGCGTTCCACGCTGTCATTCCTGACCCAGTCGCCACGCTTCTTCTGAGCTCCCCTATGCTGCACCCATCTTCAATACTGAACGATATTTACCCATTTTTAGACGTGCTAAATGCGACTGTCGTACACTTGCGGCAAGGTCTTCGCACCAACGTTCATCACATGTCAGTGGCAATGTGACCTTCCCAACATTAATCACCGTCTCGTTCCCTCGACTCTCACATGTCCTGTTGATAGGGCAAGTGAGTATCCCTCCTCACTGAGACCTCATTGGCTTGGAACTAACGCCTGCGGAACGATGAGCTCCGTTCGACTGCTGCCTGCCTAAGAGCCATTGACAGCGAAAATGGTGAGGCGAAGCAAACGCGGATCACCGATTAATTATGCTCTCCAGACAGGGATGATCCGCTTCCTGCCTTCATCTGAATCTTCCGGTGCGTTGAAGCTACCTCTGTTTTCAGCCCAATATATATTGGCAGGGTAACTTTGTCTGCAAATGAGTGAGGATGGATGCCCAGTACCAGTACTCACTGCTTACGCATCATTCCTCACCTTTAACAGAGAGTGAAGCCAATAATAGATGTTTTCGCATCCTTCCAAGATTGTCACGGAAGTAGTGGAAACGTGTACACCTTATCTCCACAGCATTTATTTTTGATTGGGGATAAAAACGTCGAACTTGTCCACGACCATAGAGTATCCGACCTACTCTGGACTGGATTATCCCCCCCTTCCGATATCCCTCTTTTCACCTCCGCGATTTCAATGTCTTCGATACACTCCCAGTTATCTGAGCTACGTCTTTCGGAGGATCATAATCCAACCCAAAGCACTTCGAGTCGTCTCGAAGACCCTCAATTAATCCTTCGAAAGGCTCTGTTTGATTGTCCCCACGTCCACGAAGGAAATCAGAAAAAGCCGAGGAACTTGGTCGTCAATATCGACGGAACTTCGAATCAATTTAGTATCCATGTCTGTGTCCCTGTTCTTGACCGCCATTTCTGAAGCCTAACTTTTGGATTCCTGCTATGCAGAGTACAAATGTGGTCGAGTTCTTCAGTCGATTAGTCAAGAACGAGGGTCAGTGTGTATACTATGACAGCGGTATTGGCACATACGCGAAACGATCTCTGTCATGGAACTACATCAAGCAAGTGATAGACCACAAGATCGATACCGCAATCGCTTGGTTTGTTGCTTAACTTCATGTAGTGTACAGTGACACTGACAGGCGGCCACACTACAGGAATTTCGAAAGAATCATTCACGCGGCCTATAAATGGCTTTCGGAAAATTACACGCCTGGTGATCGTATATTCCTCTTTGGTGACTACAAATCAACTTCTACTCAACATCTATGAAAGTGATGTCCTGATGGTTTCAATAGGGTTTTCAAGAGGGGCATATCAAGTTCGTGTCCTTGCCGGAATGATCGAGAAGGTATCGTTGACGAATTATTTCGAGGGAGTACCTGACTGAATCTCTGATCCAGATTGGGCTCCTCCATAAGGGTAATGAGCGGCAGATTCCTTTGTAAGTTCTGAGTATCATTGTCGCCGTTTTGCAAGCCCCACTGAAATGGTACAGTGCATACGAGCTGTACTGCTCCCTCACAAGTGAATCGAAGCGACCCACGATGAAGTCCAACACACATTCAAGCAAACCAGTGCACACGCCACCTGCCAAACTCTCAAATGAACAAGGACCGAAAATGTCCGCGACTCGCACTGTTGATCACGACTCAACCGAGCGTTCAGGACTCCCTCAGAAGACGGAGAGTATTCTCTGCAGCCAGTTCAAGAAATCTCTCTGTCATTCTAATGTGAAAGTTCATTTTGTGGGTGCTTGGTACGAATCTTCACCCCTCTCCTATCGATGGGTGTGGTGTTGAAATGTACTACTATTAGGGACACAGTCTCGTCTATTGGTCTTTTTCGAGGGAAATCTTTGCCTGAAACTGTTTCTGGCATGGGCCATGTTTGCCATTTTCGGCATGCGCTGGCATTGGACGAGCGTCGTGTCAAATTCCAGCCAGAATATGTGAATGGCGGCCTGGGTCCTGGGGGCGATAAAGCGCAACAATCGGGAGATGTGAAGGAAGTTTGGTTCGCTGGCTCACACTCGGACATGTAAGTGAAATGTATCTGAAGTTAATAATCTCGAAGTTAATTGTGTCTAGTGGTGGAGGCAATCTTTTAAACATGAACCTATCCAACTTCGGCCCCTCCTTGCGGTGGATGACATATGAAGCCATGAGGCATGGCCTTGAGATGCTCACTTACGAAGGAAGTTGGTCCCCTACTCAACCAACGAAATCGCTGACATGGATTTGGAGACCACTTGAGTACCTTCCACTGGGCTTGTTATCATATGAAGACGAAAACAGCAAGACATGGTGGTGAGACATGTTCATCCTATATATTGTAACATCTGAGACCTTACATTTGCTGTCATAAGGCCACATCGCGGCGCCCCCCGAATTATACAGCCTGGACAGGGTATTCATCAATCTGTCATTAGTATGATGAAAAATGGGAGGCCTACGCTGGATGTATCTAATGACCAAACCCTGTCTACTGCTACCAGTCCTGCGGTATTTATCCCATCCGTTATACCCAGGTTTGAAGACTGATTTCCAGGTTATTAAGGAGTCACGTCACCCATACGTACCTGCTGCCAAGCTTCCCGGTGGGCTCACTTGGCCGACTGTGATTGATGGGACAATGGGTCCTGTGCTGCCGATTGAGAGAGACCCGTTTGAGGACATATTCCGACCGCTCAGGGACCTTGACGATGTTTGTAGCTCCACAAATACCCCCGCTGACTGGAGTCTGTTTCAGAGACCAGTGCTCATCTTGCTCGATGTTCTTAAGGATGGTGAGTGCGACTTCCTCCGTGTACTATGATACTTACCCAAAAGGCTAGTTTTAGGGGACCGACTTACTCCATTCTCCGAAGTCCCTCACGCTGGGAAAACCTTACTCACTGCCCTCAAATTTGCCCTCGAGCATCAGTGTCCTCTCTCTATTGATTTCGAGGCTTTGATTGAGCTTACTGCAAAAGCTCGGCCAGTGCCCATGGGTGAAGGTTACAAAACTGTTGAGATTAGGGGATGGACACGTCAAATCCATTGCAAACCCCAACATTTGCACAGGGTCATAAATTCCTTTGGGGACGGTACGCCGTTTCACGTTACCCTGTTTGATTGCTCAGTCCATGTACTCTATATTGATAGGCCGCATCCAGTCGAAGTCCTTTACGGGGAGATTTATCATCAACCTTGGCTTCATGGCAACAGGTGACCCATTTTTTGTCAATGGCTATTCTCAGACCCCCGAAGAGGTTCAAATTTTACATTACGATGACACATCCACGGTTCGACCGTGGGTCCTTCAAGGGAAGGTTATGGCCACCTCCGCTCATGGCTCACTCCATGCAATTTTTGATGGAGAGGAAGTAAACATCTTCAGGACCGACAGCAATCCCATGAAAATGCGGCTATATGACGATGAAAGCTCTGATGACGCCAGGATCACCTCCATATGCTTCTCTGTTGATGAGCAATTGCTCGCGTCGGGGCATGCCACTGGTAGAGTCAAGCTTTGGATACTTAACAAGGGCAAATATCGCGTCATTCTCAGGATTGATCCCACCCACGGCCACCAGGACGTGTACCAAATTGCTTTTTCCGATGATGGCTCGAAGCTGGCATTTTGTGATGGGTTCATCCGAGTTTGGGATTTCAAGGGGGACTCAACCTTTGTTGTGGATGCTCCTGAGTACCCATCTCAACTTGCATGGAGTCCGCTGGGGAATAAGATTGCCAGCAGCACGCGCAACATGGTGACGATTTCAGACATAACTAATCCCGAAGCAACCATGCAGTTTAAAACACACCATGATGTTCTCAGCATTGCATTCCGCAGCGATGGTGGACTCATTGCATGCGGGAGCAGCCTAGGCTGGATTGAAGTCTGGCGGTGCAATACTCGTCAGAAAGAATTTCAGTTTGCCCATCACAATGGAGAGCCCGTTTTTGCGCTTGCGTTCTCACCCGACGGGCAGCAAGTGATGGCTGGAGGGGGTGCAGGCCACATAGAGTTCTGGGATGTAGCGACGGGGACCACGGAACCAAAGAATTTAGAGACCGTTGAGTCGGAGACCGCAGAGATGGAGAGAGTTACGTCATACAGGAGGATGACCGAACGCTGACTAGGAAGGGCAAGAGTACCTAGGAACATTGCGTACCATGATTATACTCTATATCTACAGCGAATTTGCAGCGAATCCCACTGTCTAACCGATATATGTAAAGCCCAAGGGGCGATACTGAACAGGACCATAAGTCTCATGGAGAGTGCTCTACATTCAATTTGACAGCATTGAGTGACTTCCAGTAGAAGTAGTGACTACGTGTGTGAGTTCCTGCTGGTTAGGAGAGATGAGAAACTACATTCGCAAGATGAAAGCTTGGGTGCCTACCCGATACTCCACTGTGTTTTTGTATCTGGCGAGTGCGGTTTACAGGTACGAACCAGGCTCACTGGCCATTCGTTGTCGCAATAGAGCGTGCACGCGAGTTGTCCGGTTTGCTAGGCATGGGATTGGAGGTTGATATGAGTGAACACTGAAGGGGTCATAGGTGAAGTTCGCACGCGTAGAATCAGTGAGCGTGTAGAAAAGCACGAAAGATATGATAGATTGAAGGAGTATTCGGTAGAAATCAAGTCATTGACGGATTTTTGGTCACTATCGACGGTGCTTGGACAAGAACTGGGCAAATAGCTTAGACAAAAAACCCTCCAAAGATAGTCATTTACTTACCGCAAAAANCGCCTCAAAATTCGATGAAGAAAGAAGTGCTCGAGGTGTGAGAGGGGCATGATGTTCAACATGGATGTTGCGCACATGACGTACATAGAGTACGATCTTCCACTGAGAAATGGCTATTGGGGAGGACAGGGCGTCAGAGAAGCAGTGCCATGTCAGGGAAGAGGAGATTCCACGCTGTCGTTCAAAGTCCTCGAAGGCGACGTTAGTGATTGCGTTTTGGAGGTTTCGAAATTCGAACCGGCCTTTGTGTTAAGATAGTCATACGCGGAACGAATCGAAGGCATCGGAGGAGCGAGCGTTGAGAAGAGAGAAATCGATACTGGCTCATCCTCTAAACGGATCCTCCATGATATTGGGCTGGAAATTGAGCGACAAGGGGGAAGGCATAGGAAACAGGAAACGAGGAGATGGAAAATAGGAAGAGGGAAGAACGACGGAGAAAAGAGAACAAATCTCCGCCTCATCATGCAAGTCTCCGTCGAAGTCGTCTATTATGTAACGGCAAGAAGGAGAACAACGGTGCCCTAGTAGAGTATGTACGCAGAGTACAAGAATGTTATCACCAAAATCACCCGACAAACGAGTACCTATCTTGTTCATAATGCAAGGCTGGAAATGACAGATGGCGGGGGAGGTTAGATCGCCCTGGGTACACAGCGTGAGTTAGGACTACACAAGGACGACGGAAATTGAGGGTCAACGTACCCCTCAAGACACGTAACCACATCCTTCCGCCTTCCACCTCTGGCAAGCGTCCCAACGGCTTCTACGATTCGAACGGAGACAGAAGGCCCAGAACTCAGGTGAGCGTCTAGCTCTATTGTACTCTACGTTCAAGCCTGAACGAGATGCTGTGAGCATAGGTTTGAGAGAAGCTGATGATGCTGGCTCCACGCAAAGTCGAAACTGCGACGTTACTCTATATTGGAGGCTGACTACACAGACTGAGAAGCAACGAAGCGAAGCAGGAATGTATGTGTCGCATAGTATCCTTAGTGGGCTGCGCTACAAGCAACAGCAATGGGGGTATCCCAGAGTACGCGGAGAGGAGCGGGAGGGGAGGGGAGGTATAAGGCAGGTGAAAGCCTGAGTACTAGTGCGAAGCTGAATCAACTGAGAACGGGCTGTGGTAGTAAAAGTACTCACGCGCACGGTGTACTCGAATTGAAGTCTCCTTCTGCTCCCAATCTTGAGACCGAGATTGTAGAGGCCAGAAATCTGACAGTGTCGAAATGGAGGGATAGTTTCCTCCGCGCGGCGGAGTCGCGTTTGGGAGTCGAGTTCAAAGTTCCCTCAGTGTCTCCATGAGAAATAGTAGAGATCGACCTCGTAGCTGCGCGCTAAACATTGGAAATGCAGATGAAGCTCTAGGAGCTAAGTAGTAAGAGAAAGAAAGATTCCAGAGGGGAAAGCGTCCAGCATCTGGAATGCAAGCGGAAGTCTCAAGACGGGGAGTTTGAGGTGGACTGGGAAGAATTGTGCGCGGAGGTCCGGTCCTGTCACTCATGCACCCTGAGCTCCTAACTCCTGTTCTCCATGTGTTCGTGATGACGCGTCTCTTCAAGTTCAAACTTCAAACCTCTCTCTCTCTCTCAACTTCTTCCAAGTCTTTCTTCAAGCTTCATGCTTCGCCATCCCTTCCCCTGCTACCACTCTCACTGGAAAGCGGCTCAGACGATCAAAGATACGTGGCTAAAGGCCGCTCGAAGTACCTAAACTTTGCCTCAAACGAGGATGGACTTTTGCCTCGTTGATGAGATACTCGAGGCCCCAACTCATCGACAGAGCCAGTTCTGGATATAGCCAACAGCGGTGAGCTTGAATTTCGCGTGAAGATGTCTTACGAAGCCTGTAACTGACTTATCTGACGTGGTAGATACTCGCACCGATGGGTTCAGCGATGTCCCCGTTGCTGGTGAACCACCCCGGAATCTGAACATTGAACGGCTGGATCTCCGAATCCCTGACGTCGAACGTTGACGGCATGAGCTAGGGCTCGTCTGGACGCGGGCATGGAAGTAAAAATGGTTGAGTTGGTTCCTTGACGCGAGGGCTGCCGTCGTAGAAAGGTTTTGATCCACCGCAGGGACTTCTGTGAGTTTTACTTCCTCATGTCATTATTATCATTGCCTTACCTCTACAATGCAGTCCTGTATATCTCACAATGTACTATGGGCCGCCGGTAACCCGTTCATGCCAGGTACGCATCTGCCTAGGTTGGGTGGTTGAGACTTTCCACTGACTGCGCAACCCAAGTTTTCCTCCATTCTTAGAAGCAGTCAGCAGTCATCTTGCTTCTGCTCGCCATGGGAAAGATCATCAGGAGTTAGGATCATCGCCATCGCCGGCACTCTGCCAATCTCAAGCAAATGGAATTCAAGGCAGACAAGCCGCTTAGTGTGGCGGATAGGTTGGGGTGCGCCGATTGAAATGCGAGGAGAGAATGACGGCGCTATACGCCTTGGAGCCAAGGACTCCAGATCGCCTGTGTCAACAGCTCTGACCCACCGTACTCCCTTCCCTTCGACGACCGTTGTACCTCCACGATCGCTATAACCCCTCCTCCTTACGGCGGTACATCACACTTACGAGGGCGGCATCGTGTGTGTTTCGTCCAACACTGGATCGTTCCCCCCCCTTCCAGAGATCGATTAAACCCTCTCCATTGCCTAGTCCTCACGTGGACGGATCCTGGCGCTGGGTTGCTGGTGGCTAGGAACGAGATCTGGTTCGATGCCTCAGCTCAGTGACGGAGTCGACAATGAAGATACCCGAAGTCTTTGACTGTAACAACACAGCAGACCCAAGGCTCGCATTCGCTTGCTTTGCTGGCATTTCTCTTCGTTCCCTCAGTCACACACCGTAAGTATTCATCATCGCTTCCCGTTGTCGTGTGTCACTCACTAGGACGCCAGAAATGTTCACGCCTAATCCAACATGTTCTACCTGAGGTCTCGGAGATGATGGGATGTTGGACATCGCAGGCTAGGGGTGATGAGCGAGACAAAGAATACGAAAATGAAACTGACGCCTCAAGCGATATTGCGTATCAGGAAAGCGTCATCAAGCTTCGCATCCTCACGCAAATGGTATCCCACTTTCATGCTTCATCGCCAATACCGATGTCCCCGCCTACCAGACACCCTTCCAACAGTACCGAGCTGCTCGGCGTGGGTGCCTATGTATAGCGCCGATGTCAACAGCGCCTCCGCCTCTCGCTCTGAGCCTGGGTGGAGATGGTGGCATGCGGCTTCCCCGCTGTCGATTCCGCTGGGGTTCCTTATATGCCGTCGTTACGATGAAAGCTTTTTCGGCTGGCTATCCGCTGGAAACGCCAGGGGAGGACTATGGGACTTGGTACACGTGGACCATGCAGTCAATCTGCTGGTATGTTCTGTGTGGTTGGCTGGGGAGAGAATGTAGAGTGGGGTCTCCTAAGCTACCGCGAAGCTGGGCAACGTATTGTGTTTCTTTCCCTGGGTCGACGCATTTACCTCATATACATAACATACGCTCTTATCGCCCTTCAAGGATATCTCAGAAACTAGATCATCCAGAATACCGTAAGCCTGTCGATCAACTGTATGTGGATGATGCTCAGGTGTGGCTAGGCTAGGTACCCTGTAGAATCGAATAAAGTAGTGCTGGGGCATCGAAGGGAGTCCCTGTGTACGCTCAAAATCCGATCAAGGAGGAGGGTTTGATGACTCGGGGGCTCCATGTCACTTGCCATGATCTTATCAAGACAGCGCATGGGCGATGTGTTTGAACCAATCCCTCCTTCCAACCTCGTTCAGCAAGCCAAGCTGGTCATCATGCCATTCATTAACCACGGTACCATCCATGTCAACGGCTCAGTCAACGACGTCGCTGGAAATCAAATCAACAATTTCCATTATCACTGCGGCGAAGTTGCGCACTTCATGGCGTCAAAAAACATCACTGGGATGGAACTGCCGGAGAAAGAACCCTACGCAACGCTGGCCTTACGCATCGCCCAGGCGCACCAAGCGTTCTCGCCCATTCCGGAGAATCTTTCGACCGTTGTGTTTCTTCGAGAGATGGAAAAAGAGCTGTCCGACCTTTTCATAACCACCACGCTCGCAGGTCAGCTAATTGACAAATTAGAGCGGCGCAAAGAATTTTACGCGTCCAGCTACAGTACCTTCTGGGTCGAACGGGAATCCAAGAACATTCAACGCTGGTGCGACGCGATGTCGATGTTTGTGGATGAAATTCTTCGGTACAGGGATGGCCTTCGACACTGTGTCATTGGTCCGATCTGGTGCAGGGTGCTGTGGTCGGTTATGTTCTCCCTTCGGTCGGATTTCGATATTGCAAAGATCGTTCACAATGCTAAGGAAGACATGAGTGAGCTCAAGATACGCCTTGAGCAACTTCTGGTCGCATGTGTGTATGTATGCCACTTCTCTGTCTGGTGCACTCATTGATTTGTGGTTTGAACCGTAGCGAATCTCGGCGTAATATGGAGTGTCTAGGCCATCGTACCTACTACCAGATGGAGTCTCATATCAAGAAGACATGCATGTCGCATCCTATGGTCATGATTGGGGGCTTTGCCATTCCAGAAGATTCAGTCCCAGAATTCTGTGGAGTGCGGCCGTTTCAGTTTCTCCCTTCTCAACGATTCTAACAATCTACCACAGGCTCACCCGAATATATGTGCCGATCACCCAGAGGTTGCTTCAGCAAATGCCAAGGTTCTCGCACAAATCCAAACAATGACGCTTTCTTTCCAGAACATCTCCGCAGCATTCACTCGGACGGCAGATGAATTACTTCCCACTACCACGCCGAACACCACTCAGTGCTTACAGTGCCTTTATGGCGATCCTAACCCAGTTGTGGAATTCGGGGACGGGAACTGGAACTGCTGGTGCGCTTCTTCGTCTGTAATAGAGCCTCTTCTTGGGTCCTGACTCCTCATGACACTTAAGCGAGACGGTGGCTAAATATTCGATCGCATTTCCGTCACTGATATGGTCGCCAATCCACCTCAACTTTAGGGCTTTAACCAATAGCTCTCTGACACTCTATCCCAGCTGGTGATTCGGCCACTCAGACCAATAATGCTGCACTAATGAATTTTCTAATTGAATTGGAGCTGAGTCTGGGGGTAGTAAGTACTTCCAGCGCCGAAACGAGCGGTAGAGTACGGGCAAAAACTAAGCAAGCCCCTTGAGTTCCGCACAGGCTATTCTCGCTATCTGCTATGATTGAGATGTAAGAACTTCACTGCGCTTTGAGTCTGTTGAGCAATAGATAGTCACTCTAAATCAGAGATCACAGCAGCAAAAACCGAACCTCAAGATTGAGTTGAGTCTACGCAGCGTAACATCAAATGTGGCGGTGTTCTTATTCTTGGAAGGACTCGCTAGAGGTGGAAGTCTAGAGCGAAGGCTTGTGGAGAGCCTTGAGTTCTTGGGGAAGAATCGAATTGGATGTGAGAAAGGAAGGAAGGAAAACATGAAAGGTGCCACACAGGCCCGATTCTATCCCTTCCGGAAACGGTTCTCCGAGGACTGAGTGGCGAGAACGAGCAGCGAAACGAGAACCTAGAACAAAGAATCCAAAAGCAAAGAAACAAGAGTATAGCGGCCCAGACCAGCAGTGATAATGAGGAGACAGGTGACAATCTACGAACGCAGTCAGCTACGTAGCAGTAGTAGGTGGTCCGAGCCCACGAGCTGGCCCGCTGGGGTTGGCGTTGGAGGAGAAAGAAGTCAGAGAGGAACGCGGGTGGACGGGGATGAAAAGGCGGCTTGCGAGGTGATATATAATACTTCGATGTCCGTCTCGACACGGATGCTGCACGTACCATACCCCCAAAGCGCAAAAGACAAGCCACAAATGTCCTACAACCATGACTGAACCATAAGTCAAGGAGGGAGAAGGAAGACATGAAAATCAGTCTTCGTCCCATCCACTGATCCCGAATAATCCATCATCCATCGAAACAGCGTCCTACAAAACGCTGGACCGAAATTGAGCAGCGAGAATCAAGGGAAGAAGAGAAACGAGCAACGAGAAAAGAGAGAGAAAAAATCAGTTGCTACAATGCTACCTGATCATATACTCTAGAGTATAGAGTAAAGGAACGGTTGGATCGACACACAGAAGAATAACGGCTACCCACTACTCTAGAGTATACCCAAAGTACGACCATATTATTACGAAAATCAATCAACGAACGAGACCAAGCACCGTCTATCTTGTCGACGATACTACGATGGGAATCACCGATGTCGGTGGAGGTATAGTTACAGTGTCCTGGGAGATGGACGGGGTATTAGCTTGGTTTGCGCAAGGGGCGAAGAAGGCGACGGAGCAGGCGGCGCCAACATACCATGTAACGAATACCAGTCTCCTCATGCACTGACTACTCAACCAACAGCTTTCGAAGAAATTTTGATGGCATTGACGGGCAAGGAGGAAGCACATGCAAGCAAACGATTGACGGGTATTGGTATTGGGCGTAGACATAGGGAGGGAAGCAAGGGTAGGCATTTCCCAGTCTGAAACGAAACCAATGTATCGTCAGGATGTGTATAAACTTGAAAGACGGTAGAAGTTCATACGACAGGGAAGAGCACCGTGGTGGTAAGGTTTTGGGGGAAGCTGTGCTGAGGTGGGCATATCCGCATGGGATGGTCGGAAGCACATGTACTAGTGTGGCATCGATGCGTTGCCTGATTGGCTGGGTGGTCGACCGCAGCGATATCAAGCGAATTTGAGGTGCCTTTGAAGAGCTTACGCTGGAATAAGAGAGACAGGAGAGAATGGTAGGGATAAGCGAGGTAGGAGGTAAGATGGAATAGCGGGGGAAACGCACATATGCTACTCTAAAAGCAAGACCTTCGACTGAGAAACCCTTCTAGCTTCGCAAGGGAGAAACGTGACAGAGCTCAAAAAGCGACAGCGGATATGTTCACAGAGACGAGCTATCAAGCTTCAAGAACCAGTGTCAGCGTAGGGAGATGACACGAAGCGACATGACGTACTTTCCCAAAGACCTCTTGCTACAAGATCTGTGGGTCTAGAGAAAAGGCGGCAGACCTATGATATGGGTCACAACGATGCATAAGAAGAGAGGAGGGGGCGTATACTCACCAGTCCTTTCTCCGGCTGCTAATCAGTCATCCACGGCGAATGTCTAGACCTGAGCGACAGCAATCGGTATGCAGGCCAGTCGCTCCGTTTCTTTGGGCATGCAGCAATTCGGGTCTTCAGGCTCCTTCAGGCTTCAGCCGTGCGCTCGTCTGCGAGATACAGCCTTGGTGGTTGAGTATTGATTGGCGGAGGTACGCTGAAAAGAAAGGTTAGCGACGATCTGGCGGCAGGTGACCTGCAACAGGAAGACATACCCGAGAGAGCCCGTCTTGTCCTGCTCCTTCCACCTAAGTCGAGACGATAGATGAAAGGGAGCACAGAGGCGTACTCACGGGGTACTGAGAGTCAAACAAGCTCAGCCTCTGAGCCGAGAGTCCGGTAGCAAAGACATGAATGAATGGAATCCTCCGCGCGTCGCAGTCCAAACAAAAGCTGTTGCATAGTCAGGTTGTCCAGAAGATATATAGAAGAGTTCGACGTTGAACGTTGAACCTGGGCCCAAATCAAGACAAAGGACGAAAACGGGTACAAAGGCATAGTCACGGCGTTCTGAGAGTCCACGTCCATTCTCCTGCTGTTCCAACAATTACGGCCGCTCCTTCGTGCCCATGAGTGAAGACTCTGATTCCAGACGCAGGAATTGATATGGCCATGCGTCATGTTAAACGGCAGCGTAGAGATGTACCGTGCCGCGTGCGTTGATTGTGCGTTGAAGGAGGCGCGTTTCGGGGTCGTGTTCAGATTTCGAATCCTTTGTTTTTGACAGACATTTAGTCGTATGATCTGACATAAATTTCGGACGTCTTGGACGGTAAATTCCTCGAGTCGTTGGATCAAACAAGCCTGGTCGACGCGGGGACCAACAAGGGACATCGGAGAGCCTGAAAAAGTGAACAGGCGCTTGAAAGGCGCTAAATTGGCTTGATGACGTCATTCAGGATGGGAAATTCAACTCTCATTTCTCCGCCCATGTTGTTCATGCCTCGTATCATCCACTCTTGAAGATTGCAGATCAAATTCGAAACTCATTGATATGTCCACAAATGGCAGACACAGATGAACTTTCTTTGAGCTTGCGGTCCGAGCGAGAACTGACACAGCCTTTCAGGTTTCCAGGATGACCCTCCTACGCGCTACCATTTCCCCGCCATTGAATGGCCCTCCAATGAAGATACGTTTATTCTCGACTCTGGAAGAAACATGAATCACCTCGAGGCTGACTCGAGGCACTGGTCCCCAGGGGCTGTTCAACAGCTTTCCTTCATGCATCCATCTTTGGGGCTTAGGCGACGTAGAGTAGGTCGAGCCATGCTTCGTCCCTTACTAACCGCCGTATCAATTTAGGTTTGTTAGTCGCGCGCTGTAAATCGCGAGTAATGAATCGCGACGGATGTCCCTCGATTACGGCGCTCAAGTGTCGTAGGGTCGGACCAGTCATCGTGATTCATCAAATATTCGAGTTATGCCGTGTGGTGTTCCCTTCAGCACCGTAAAGAAGTGCGTTACCTGCGGCAGATCATATCTACAGCTCTCAAACGCTTCAGAACCGGGAGTTTCGTGGGGCCGAGTTGATAAGAATGATACCCCAAAATTAAGGCTAGAATATGTCCGCGCCGCTGAAGCTTCATGGTGCCTGTACCCTTGGTCCTATGAGCTCAGAGTCAGCTTGAACCCACGGTACGCTTGTCAATCTCATTCCCCACTCGCCTCGTTAATTCGACTCGACATCCCTCAGTCCTCCCAATCCCCACAATCCATGAATTCTGTAGCGTGGGCCGTATACGGCGTGTCTCAACTGGTGCGTAATCATCTTTATCTCTTTCTCCATTTGTCATCATGGACTGACGCACTTCTCAAGACTCAGATACCACCCTCTTCCTTTCCATTTAGTCTGTGACCGGTATCAATATCCCGTCTACAGGCTCCAGGAACCAGCAAATGTGATTGTACCAATTTAGGTCTTACCGTCGAAGTTTAGGTTCACTTATTGCACGGAGGGTGCTCACCCCGACCGAAGAGAAGGTAGAAACAAGAAAACAAGATTAGGGTGGTGACCCCAAACCGAAAACGAGGCTTGAAGATCGGAGATGCACTGTAAGAAACAGTCAGCAACCATCGCGTTTAGACTCTACTCAACTGAGGTTCGTAAAGGTGTAATCAATGCCATGAGAAAAGCTACACAAAAGCGACACCAAGAATGTACCAGGGGTAATCCGTGAAACAAAAATCGAAGGACACATCTACATCAAGGCGAGGCGAAAGGAATGATTGCGTCGAGAGAAGCGCGAGGAGATACGGTGAAGACGGACGAACGGACGAATCATGCCATCGCATCATCTTTTCGTGGGGTCGGACAAGCAACTCTGCGAACTGGGTACGCTTCATAATGTTCTCCTGGATGGGATGATGGAATGGATGGTCAGGAGTGCGAGGTGTTCATTGGCTAACGATGGGATGGAAAGTGGTAGCAAATGGGTGAGATGGATCGTTCATGTTGCTCCTTCCGTGTCTTCCAATAATACAGTCCTCTAGCGGCTTTGCAACTTGTCTTTACCCTTCTTTTTCGACCCGTGGAGAAGCAGATCTCATCAACGCGCTGGGCTGTCTTTTCGAACCGCTCGGCTGCACATGGAGGTCCTGAATATAGTCAAATGGAGATTGCAGGCGAGTATAATTTTGCCTTCGTGACTGACTTGTGAGTGACTAAGGGCATGGAAAGTCAGATCCTGACATGCAATTGTGAACCGGCATTTCTCAGTTCTGTTGCAGGCCGGCGTCACACGTTTTCATGTCATATCCGCCAAGTATAAGTAGGGTCTTTCTCGCAGCAGGTAGTTCTTCTGCACCTCAGGCAGCCTACCCCNCAGACCTACTAAGGTATAATTGTGCCCACTTGAAAGAGCTACCTTAGTAGGTAGGATTCTGTGGGCACAGCCCAGCATCTGGGCATGCCCACTCAAAGTATATATGGGACTGTGGGCATGCCCCATTTTGCAAACTTTCTACCAAGTTGAAGTGTGGGCATGCCCTTTCGTCACACTGTCACATACTCCAGTGGGCACACCCATTCAAAACATATACTGGCTTGGCACTACTTGGGCATGCCCACCCATTGAAGCTACTTAAATCATACCTTACCTTGGGTCAATTTTTCTAAAGAACAAGTGTGGTATGTATATATCAGATGTGTCTTTCTATGCAGATACGGGAAGCCTAAGTCAGCAGTTTAACTGAGCCCTTGTATTTAACAATAAACTTCTCTAATAATAGAAGGTATGAGAATTTGCATATACACAAACCACTAATATATAAGCATACTTTCACATTAGATGCACGGCAGATGTCTGTGTTCCCGCTCATGATTTTTACTATTTCAAGTTGAGTTTTACCTTAAGAAGTGGATGCTTTATATACCTGTTTCCTTATTATACTAAGATAAGTTCTCTCTGTGGGCATGCCCAAGAGCAAAACATATTTATCCGTGGGCATGCCCAGGACTAAACCATATTCACCCGTGGGCGTGCCCAGGACTAAACCACATTCCTCTGTGGGCATGCCCAAGAGTAGAACATATTCTTCTGTGGGCATGCCCAAGAGTAGAGCTCATTCACCTGTGGGCATGCCCGAGAGTAGAACATATTCCTCTGTGGGCATGCCCAAGAGTAGAACTCATTCACCTGTGGGCATGCCCAAGAGTAGAACTCATTCACCTGTGGGCATGCCCAGAACTAAACCATATTCACCTGTGGGCATGCCCAAGAGTAAAACACTTTGACTCATGGGCACGCCCAAATGTTGGGACTTAAAGACATTTGTATTTTCAAAGTAATCTTACCTTGGGCATNGCCCACATAAAAACAATAAACAAAGAAGAACTTAATAAATTACCAAAGGTTGGCATCTTCTACTACATCATTACTAACTACACTAGTGTCTCTGAATACATCTGCCATATGAACTGCATCAATAGCAGCAATGTACTCTGCATCATCATCATCATCAGGCTCTGACTCATAGACATCATCATCATCAGGATCTTCATCCAAAACCTTATCAATGTTAGAGTCAATGGATGCCTGAGACAACTCATCCTCAGACGGGCCCCATGGAGCAGGGATTGTATCCCCAGTACTTAACCATGAGGTAGCCTTCTTCCATGTAGCACACAGATCAAGTAACTTCTGACGCTGAAGCCCAAACTGATATTTGAGTCCAGGAGACAGATCTATTGTGGGCATAAGTTTATATGACTGGCCAAAAAAAAAAGTAGACATACTTTCATCCTGGAGACAATGTTCAATAATCTCCCACTCCTTAGAAAACCACTCCTGAAGTGAAAGGCGCTCATGAACTATACGGGAGTTCTCTTCACCACACCTGTCCTCCACAAGAAGAGCACGGATGCCATCCCGAGTTGCATCATCAGCTAGCCACGCAGGGGGTACAACATCCTCATCATCTTCCGTTAAACCTACATCATCCCAAATTTCGTCATTAATATCCAGGGTGAATAAACCAGACATTGGGACCTTGGAAGGGATACGAGCATTCCGTGGAGCCCTGCGTTGCTCAACCAATCGAGCCAGGCTATCAACAAGTGTGTTGTATTGGCGAGCAATTGCCTGGATACCTGGCTCTCGACGGTTGATTGCACTTTGGGTATGGTGACGTAGCTGCTTATCTAATAAAGAAAATGAGAATAAAATCACGTATAAAGAAGGAAGCACATACCAAGACCCTTACGACGATGAGCACGCTCGATTGGAGCAATTTCAAAACGACGATGTCGAAGGCGATCCCTGAGTCGAGTTTTCAACGCCAAAGCATTCATGCGTGCGCGAATGAAAGGACTGTTGATGAGATGTTGTAACTGGTTTCCTTCTTCCACACCAAGGGCCTGGCGCTTATTGTCAAAACGTTTCTGAGCACTGTCTAGGCTTGCCCGAGCAGCTGGAAGCTCAGAGTCAGCTTGGACAATATCAGCGGGGAATGCGGTGAGGTCGGTGACAATTTTCTCAAGTCGCTCAAGTCGAGCCTTAGCAATATCCCGAGCTTTCATAAGTCGAAGTGTTTCTTCAACAGCGTTTCGACCATGGTTACGATTTTTCCGAGGCAGTGGCTTTGTTTGTTCAGTGACTTGGAGGGCCCACTGAGTACGCAGCGTCTCTTAGGGAACATTGAGAGTTCGCCGGGCATGAGCAGCTTCTTCAAACTTTTCATTGCTTGAAACCTGCTTTCGGGCAAGCCAGACTCCAAGGCTTTTCAAACTGTGTTCATCGTCGTGCTGGATTTGAGTATCAAGTACATACAATCGGCGATGATGCTGGGTGTTAGACCCTATCCAGAGAGGGACTATAGGGGCGAGCGTAGGCCGAGATGACGGCCGAGTGAACAGGATAGGACAAGTACAGCGACTGGGGAGCAGCGCTGGACTCCTACTAACACTCCGGGCTCGGGTGTACCAGGCCGGGTGCAAGGCCGAGGATACGAGGAGGAGAAGGAGGGCGACGAGTAGAGGAGGTCCAAGTCGTCTCGGGTCCGGGTCGGGTCGTCAGGCCGGACAATGATCAGAGAGGATAGGAAGAAACGTCTATAAACGAGCTAAGGGGACAAATACAACTATGAGGAACTATATTTACTATGCTACATGAGGCGTCGGCTAAGAGAACAATGGCGGGTCCGTTTATGTAACTACTGCGCGAGTGGGTCCACTAGATCCGTGAGTCACGTGACAGACGGTATAGGGGTGTCACGTGACCACAGGAGCTAGGGGACCTGTCACGGATCGTGACAATTGGATTGTTTCTGGCACCCACAATGGCGGGGTGAAGATCTGGAGCGCCGATCGGGGGAAGATCACGCACACGTTCGAAGCCCATGATAAGGTGATTCAGTGTCTGGCATTCCGGGATGATGGGCAGGTGCTTGCGACGGGGGGTAGGGGCGACGGGATACGGATTTGGCGATGTGATACCTGGGAGAAGATTTGGGAGTTTGATATTGGTGAGTATGTTTGGTCACTTGCTTTCTCGCCGGATGGGAAGCGGCTCGTATCTGGAGGCTATGATGGTGCGGTCCATCTTTGGGATGTAGATATGGGAGACGAGGAATCTGTAGAATGATTTGTATCTCAATGATCACCTTGTATGCGGCCCGGATTTTATTTTTACTTTGGATGAGGTTGAGCTGTAGCCTGCATGTCCGACTGCAATCCACAACGGAGACGACAATGGCACTGATACAGGTGGAGGAGTTCCTCAATGCTGAGCGCCTTGCAGTGGAAGGGGGAGGGACAAAAGTACAGTTTGCGCATTGAGGTCATAATTATCGGGCTCGAAGGTCGACCAGACGAGATCGTAGTTTGCATGCACTGACTTTTAGTTATGGAGAAACTAGGTTGTACATGGGAGGCATATAGCACAGCGTACGACTATGATGAGTGAAGTAAGAGCATGGTGTGACTAAGTACGGGGGGCGGCACCGGGGACGTTACGCCTCTCGCGCCGTGGGCGGTCCTGTGATGCGAGAACAGGGTTGACGATGGTGACGGGAATGTCAGCGCAGTTGAGCGCGACGAGGAGGTCCTACATCACCATATACGTCAATTCACATGCGCAGAAAATAACGATGGGAAACACACCTTGGTATCACTATCCACCTCCAAACCTCCGACACTCGCGCTGACGTCCAACGCCGAAACTTCGGAAACATAGTTATCCTTGCGTTCCCATTCCTCTTCTTGGAGCTTGAAGGAAATACCATGGACGGGGCCTTTTGGATACGCTGCACGAAACGAGTGGTCAAGCCGGTGATCTTTTGCGGAGGCGTTTGGAGGAGACCACGAGCTGCGAGAATGAATTTGGATAGGTACAGGGCGAGTGGGTAAGAGGAGAGAGCGAAAGAGAGAGGAGAAGGGTACCAACGGGGATGCTCAATGCTTGGATGCTCATGTTAGGATACGATGAGCAGCGACGAGGATGTATGTGCTTGATCGGCGTTGGTGACGGAGGAGGGATGAGCGTACTGTAATACACTGGTTCCTACATCGTTGATGGATAGCCTGCTCTTCCAAGTGTGTATGGCTATGATTGGGACAGAACTTGAAGACGGCTGATTGCGAGAGGAAAGGTCGTACTGTCATGGGCATTGATGGTCGTCGCAGCACCCCGCACACTTCTCGAAGTGTCTTCTCTGTCCATCTACGCGCCCTCCAGTCAAAATCTCTACCTTGAACCTCGCTCCAAAGCCGATGCTACACAGCGCCAACCTCTCCACCTACAATCGAACCCGGAGCGTAGAAACCATCGAGCGAAGTGGATTCATGATTGGTGGAGCAATAGCGGGAGAGCCGCTCATCCAGGGAGATGCTATCTGGATGGAAAAAGCCCAAAAGGTTGGTCAGCTGAGGCGAACTTTGACTGGGGGATACCCACCAACCAGCACAGATACTGCCCACAAGATCGTAGCCGTAATATATGGCCATAGTATCCTTGACTGGGTCGTATCCGGTATCGGTCAATGAAGATGGCTACGGTCAGGCGAAGATGTCAGTCAGAGGCGAGCTTGTCCGGAAGATTGCAGCTGACTCACTAAAATCGGAGTCGAGGTAGTTCTCCCATCTTATCCAAGAAGTCTTCGAAGGCAGATTGAAGAGAGCGAACTGAAGGAAAAGAAGTATCCAAGGCTCAAACCATGAAATGGGTCGAATGGGACATGGGACGGCTGATGTTGGGTGCATGGTCGATTGGTTGTCTATAAGAGTCGAGACGTCGAAGAGCGAACCGTAAAGTAAACCGTTTGAGTGCATGAAGACGGATTTGAAGGCATTGGGTCGACGTTGATGATGGCGATGAGAAAGAGGGCGAGGTCGTTGGTGGGAAGAAGAGAAAACTGTGGGAGTCGAACGGACTCAATAGTAGCGACAACCAATCACAAGTACGTACCTGTGACGTTGTTCCTCCCCACATTCGGTTTCCTCGGGCCTGTCGGATCCTTCCATCTTTCTCTCCTAGTCTCTTCCCTACGCCATTCATCTGTCTTCGATCTCAAGAGGCAACCACTCTACTTCTCCACTCCGCCAGCGCAGCCGGTCCTTTCTGTCGTCTTCTTCTCCGGGAAGATGAGAGCAAGCCAAGCCGCTATTTCAGGCGTGTCCTTATTGCGGGGATTACTCCAGATCTTTGGAGGAGAACCGAGAAAATGGAGTGGAGAGCAGAGAGACTAAGCACAAAACGAGACTTGGCACTCGAGACTGGAGACTGAGTGCTGTAAGGTTAGAACTACAAATATGCGAGCCTCGAAGGTTGAAACCTCGAGCTCCACATACTCCGGATTGAGTGATCTATGAACCGAGCGAGCGACTCCGCTGTAGCGAAAGCGAGAGTGAGAACCAGTATACAACATCACTCGGTTTGTTTACGTTTTCAACTTCACGTTGTCATCCTCGAGTTGTACGGGGTACCTAATATCAATATTGCTCCTACGAGAACAAGACTCTTGGCTCTTGGCTCTTATCCCTGGGGTAAATGATGGAAGTGGTTGGCTGAATGCGATGTCGCTGGTATGGAGTATAATTCCTCGGACGTTCCATTTCAAAGATCATACATGAGAAGAGACAGACGCACTTTTGACCTTCTGAACGTACCATTCATTCATCCCTCGTCCTCCCGACCGTCTCCTACACCATGCGTCCAAAAGGAATACAAAGGTCGCGGCACCGAATCGTCATCAACATCGCTGGCTGCTATACATAGCCCATACGGAAGCTTACAATGCGAACCCAGCGAAGTGGGCAAATTGGGGCTTGTATTCCGTGGATTAGAAGCCTTTCGTCAACGGAGAAAGCAGAGAGGAGCGTTGACCCAAATGAAGAAGTACGAAACGAGACCGGCGACTCGAGAACGAGAACGAGAGCTGAGGATGAGAACCGGGCACTGAGACTTCGGGACCAGGAATTTGAGAACCTTGAAGCTTGAGCTTGAATTTTGAAATGCGAGTCAGCTAAAGCCGACTCCATGCGCGGAATCACGGTTTGGACTAAAGGACTAAAAAGCTGCAGCGAAAACGAAAGAAGAGGGATTTATCGGAACTGTTAGGTAGACCGTTGCATTTATAACTCAGATTCCAAGACGATCGAAGACAGCTGGCACCATTGTAGCGGCAGGAACCATTGTTTGCGTTATTCTCGAGGGGAAAAACGAGCACGGTGATAAGACTGCATTTGATGTCATAGTCGGCGAAAGGGCGAATCATCTAGCGCGGAGGGATCAGTCGAGATCAATGAAGTTAGAATCAGCGAACCAGTCCATACGTCTAAATCGGCGTTGTTTGCGAAGGGAAAAAAGGAGCCACACATGAGACTCAAATTTAGGTTTGCATTTCGTGAATTAGATCTCTTGAGCAAGGAGAAAGCAGAGAGGAGAGAGGAGAGAGGAGAATTGAACAAAGCGGAGAAAAACGGAGTCAGGGACCGTGGACGGGGGACTCGGAAGCAAGATCCAGGAGAACGAGCAAGAGCCTACAGGGAAAGGGAACCTGAGAACATGAAAAGTTGAGACGGGATATCAGTCCAACAGGAGCCCATGCGATGATCCATGTCTTGAGAAAAGGACTTGCAAAGGAGGACGGCGCGGGATGGGGATTGCGGGGGATGGTATGGGGGAAAAGGACGAGTCATCGAAGGAGGAAGGATCAATCGAGATAAGCGTTCGAGAATAAGCGAAGTCACGTTCTCGAAGGTTACCGCAGGCATGCCGTAACGTGAAACTTTGAACTCTAAATCATTCTTCGTCTTCCTTCAGACCGTGGTGGGATAGACTTCGACTCCAGAAACGGCCGTTTGGTCCGTCATATTGCAGTCCATGGTGTGCTAAGGTTTCTCATACGTTGGTCAACCAATTCGAGTAAGTGTAAAACGTACCTTCGAAGATTCGCCTAGACGAGATCAGCAAATGGCTGGGTAATAGCGAGAAGACCGCGCGAAGATTGTCTATTCGGTCCTGCTGGACTGCTCCCTACCATGAGTAGGGTATGTGCGCCCGTGATGTGAGCGAGAACGCCAAGAAGAATGATGGAGATGCGAAAGAGGGCATTAGATCTGCCTCTGCTGTCTACGAAGGTACCGAGTTCGAGGAGGTAAATCATCTGATAAGAAACGAAAAGAAGTAGAGGTGGCAAGTAGTCACTAGGATGAGAAGGAAGGGTAAAGGCGGACAGGGAGGGATGGATAGACGGATTCGGTTGGAGGCGACTTGATGCTTGATGCATGATGCATTAATGGCTTGGCTGACGAACGGGAACGAGAGAGAGGGCTACAACGGAGAGTCCAGTGGTCGAACATCTGCGTGCTGCTGGTATCGGAAGGATGAAGACGCTCCATGCAAAATCGACCGACTACTAGTCTGGGACGTCGTCACAGAGACAGCAGGCGGTACTCGGAGTAGTCCAAATTGTCGTTGTTCTGGTCGATAGCAATGAGCGTCAGGTTTGTCGTTGTTGAAGACGGTGAGGAGAAGGGTGAGTTCGTTGACGGGAAGAAGAGAAAAGGAGGGAGCTGGACACGGGTTCAACTCGCAACCACCCCACAATGGTGACGTCGTCGTCCCCGGCACCTGTCTTCCTCGGACTTTCCACTCTCCACGGGATCTCGTCTTCCGTGGCAAAGCCAAAACCAACTCGGACTCCGTCAAACCCTCGCTCACAGTCTCCGCCTTTCTTCCCCTGCTCCATAGCCTCTGTCCCTTCAAGTTCGCTAGCCCACGCCGCCTGAACGTATTCTCTACTCGCGAGCTTCGGCGTTGTCAACTCTCCTAGATAAACAACACTCCACT
>JAPEVF010000664.1:0-25389 GCA_029747585.1 Pleurotus djamor
CACAGTTAGTTCTCACTCACGTGCTTCCGAATTGCCACTTGGAAGGGTGCCCTTCAACTTAGGGTTGGCTATAATGCCAACCTCGTCGCAGCCAATGAACTCAACTTAGTGGATCTGGAAGAAGTTCATGTTGATGGGATTAGATCTTGATATTAGCGATTACTGAGGTTTCGACCGCGTTCCATAATAGACTAGACGGCGCAGCGCGCCGAAGAAACACCTTGCTTTCGGCAGGTACACGCTACTTCATCGAAGATATAAAATTGAAAGCTTGACCTGATATCTGTCTTGCAGCGCACCTCGCCGCCCAACCTTCGGTTGGTCGGGCTCGGTGCGGGGTTGAAGGAAAGCCACGCAAGGCGAGTGCGAGTGGCTTGGCATTTTGCACAATAGCCTTTTTTGGAATCGGGACCAGTGTGAAAGCTTAGCGCGCGTTTATCAGGGGCTACACGCCCATAAAAGGGAATGATATAATGATATCCTTAAAAGGCGATTTATGAGCAAGGTAAGACCTTGCAAAGCAAGGTGAACCACACTTTTACCGTCAACCGAATCTCAGATCTCAGGGATCACATTCGCCGACGTACTTACTTTTCCTGGCAACCGACTGAATAGTGGGCGGACATAGATAGGCCTGAAGAGACGGGCAAAGCAGACCCCTCTCTCACATTGATTTCAGGGCTATTATGGATTATTATATATTACTATGGTTGCCAGGCGTGCGACGCAAGGAGCAAACATGGCGTTGGTCAGAGTAAGTGATGTAAGTGGTTACAAGTGTGAGTGGTCGCGGTGATGGAGGACCAAGATCCCCTCTTTCACCCAATAGTCCACCCACCCCTTGACAAAAGACTTTTCCAGCACATCTACACGACCCAACGAAGGGCTAATAGAATTAGCCAGCCTTGTGTCTAAAATCGGCAGGGCACCGACTATTGGAGAAGCGACGGCCGAGCGTTCGCGCTCTGATACATCTTGTAGGAACGTCTGGATCCTGAGCACAGGCTACATGATGGATATGTGAGTGAAGGTCCGAGGGGTTGAAGAGGGGCTGAAAACGCACTATTTCGCGGAAAGACAACCCATTGCAGTGGAGGCTTCTCAACCCTTCTAACCAATGGCTGAGTGGGAGTCCTCCAAGTGCGACCGTCCCCTGGCTACGCTCAAGTAGGACCTCCTGCACCCAAGCAAGGATATCATTGAATGCTGTAGGTTTTGGGTGCTGGAGGTTCAGCGCTCGAGGCAATTTGCCCTCGTGAAGAACCACGTCTCGCATGATCAGTGCGGTGTCAGACATCGGAAGCCAGTCGATTAACTAGGGAAAACACATCAGCGATGATATGAGTCGGCGGCGAGCCTAGAAAACATACACCAGACACCAACGGAAGTTTCCCGAGAGGTATACTTGACTTGACGAACAAGGCAAGCCACCCGGTTATTGGCCATATAAAGTGAGGTGGTCCTCCATACAATTGAGGGATACGGACAGAGCATGTCTCGAGGTGGCTGGATGCGATCAGCTGTAACATGTAAAGACCCAATGGAAATTAAAAAGGGAAATGACGAATTGATTAACCGTGGACTCACGCGCTCAGTGATAAACTTGGCCTCTCCGTATCCACATCCTAGCGAGACTCTGGGATCATCCATAATCGCCTCCGGGACCATGCCGTTGAACCCAAAATTTTGCACGGATGTGATCGACGAAGAGAAGACAAAGCGGGGGTTCGAACAGCTTAGCTGATACGCAAAGTTGATAAGGTTGACGCTTCCGGTGATCAGAGGGATAAAGGCGGACACAGGAGCCTTGAAGTCGAGTTTCCACGCGTTATGAACGATGATTGTTACCGATTCAAGGAGCTGACGTAGATGCACAAATAGATGGTTCAGTCGTAGACAATCAAGCAAGGATGCTAAGGCTCACCTTATTGTACGTAGCCACGTCCAACCCAAGGTGATCTTGACTTATATCACCTTCAAGGAAAGTTATTTTGGGCGAAGACAAAACCGACGTATCCAATCCGACTTCTCGAAACGATGTAGTATGTCTTTCGTAGATCGACTGCGAGGCAGAGGGACGATTGTGCGTGTAAACGTGATGCACCCGCGAATCATCGTTGAAGAGTTGGAGTAGATAACTCCCCAGTGCACCAGTTGAACCGGTGAGAAGGATGTCTACTATTACTCCGGCCCGCGATGTATGAGGGCGACGGCTGGGTACGATGCGGGCTAGGCTCTTCTCTAATAGTTCTTCCACAACTTTCAATCGGTCTGGAGGAAATTGACAAGTACCAGCAGGAGTATTGGTGACAGAGTCCATGGGAGGGAATTTTATCGTGAGGCATGGGTTTATGGATGGGCGAACTCAACTGGTTAAAAGGCAAGAAGGCAGTCGATCTATCTGCCAGTGGCATTTCGGATATTAAGATTTCAAGTTGCTGAGGGTCGTAGGAGCCGAGTAGCACCTTGCACATAGTGGTAAGATGGCTTCACTGATTTACATGGCCCTGCAGAGAAGTTCTGGTTATCTCCAAAGGTAAGCAAAACGCGAATGACGCGTCATTTGATGACGGACCAGATTCTCTCGCCATTGCACCAATCCCGAAAGGGCTGACCGTATGACGTCCTCCGGCGAAAAAAAANGTCTATTTTACGTAGTAAATCATGATTGAAGTAAATCGCTGTGGTGATGGTGAATCACGGCGACCACAACTTTTGAGCTGCAACTGCAGTCGGAGCCAATCATATGGTGGTCTTTTTTCAAATCGAAAACTGATTAATTTTCAGGACAGTGAGTCACGTCCATAACCATCGACCACTCACCCCAGTGGGAATTAACGAAGCGAAAAGCTCAGGTTCCGGTCATGAGTAGCGCATAACGGGGTTTGACCGGGTCCGACACCCAGCAAGTATAGATAGTGATAGACCGAAGATGGAGCACAGACTACGGAGGCGAGTTTGGGTAGGAGTATCGTGGTGCGACCACACACTTCGCATGGGATGAGGATGAGGATGCGGGTTTCGCTTCATATCTTAAGCATTTGGTAGAGCGCCACTGCACTGTGCAGCGGCTGCTTCGTCTTCGGTGAACGCAGAAGGTAAAGACTCAACCCCAGTGAAAACGTGCAACGAGTGGGTCCGATGAAACTGGACACTACCGACGTTTCTGGAAAGATTCTGGCTGTCACCGAATTGTTGCGTAGAATACACCTTGGTTGTTTTGTATTTTGATCTGCTCTGTACGAAATGATATTAATGACGAACGGCCCAAAGCCAAACTTGCGTGATGGTCAGTGCGTCGACGACGTCAGAAAAACTTCGAATAAGTAACGGAATGTGTCCGACTCAAGCGCCTATCTCATCTTGAACCCAAACCACCATCATCCCTCCCTTCCTCCTCTCCTCTCTCCTCTTCTCCCTTCCCCAACCCCACCTTCCCATCGTCGTCGCTGCTACCGCTGTCGCCGCCGTCGCCCGAGCTCCTCTCCATCGAACACCTTGTGCACAAATCGGCCCAACAACTCTCGGAAGATGTGTCATCCATGTTCAACGACGTCGCGTCGCATTACTGGGGCGATGGAGGGCACTTGGATAGGTTTACGGGTGGTTTCTGGTGCGTTACATACCATGGATGCAATACGACCTCTGAACATGGTCTAGGTTCAAACGCATATACTCGCATACGGCGCGATTTCGTATGGTTGGTGAGCAAAACTACCTACTTCCTTGACTTATTACTGACGTTGACATCCATCAGGCTCGTCTGACAATCACAACAACTCGAACGTCTGAACTCGGTGGGTTTCTTTCCAATCTCCTCTATTTGTCGCCCGGCGCGCTGATTTTCGTTCCGAAGTCAACTAGTCACGCTTGGCCTTCGTTCTCACACGTGGATGATGGATTAGGTTGTCGATCGTGCCCTCTGTTGCTGCGAGGGCGGGGAAGAGTCAGGGTCAAATTGTATGCGCTCAACGTATTGTACTGTGTCTTGTAATGTAAAAAATGTACATTATAAATGCGAATAAATATTGAATTCACCAATACTTCCAATGATCAGACCTCCTCAGACCTCCTCAGATATACCCGGTGCTGACCAGGAAATCTGTCGACTGCACTCGGGACAGCCCAGAATTTTTTNCTGGAATCATTTTCATTCTCTGAGAATTCCGAACGCCAGTAGGCTTCAGATACAATCGGAGGCGCTCGTTGTACGTTTTCACTGGGACTCAACGTCAACATCAACTTCAATTGAAAGAAGTGCTTTGCTGTGACGATTGATAGTCGGAGTTTCAAAAGTGATAACATCGAGGTTATGGCCGTTTGCAATGAACTTGGCACTCCGCAAATATGGCCAAATAATTTTCACAGAAGTATTCAACTTGTATCTCGATGAATACGGATGATAGGCTCTCGATGTAAGAGTATTATTTACTTCAATAAATAAGTTACATTGCCCTGTGAAGTCAGAATTACGATAGAGCGAGAGCGACGCGAGATGATTTCTACAGGTATACTATTTATACTGCGCGGCATATTCAAGCGATGGAGGCCAGACAATCTTTTGGGGACTGTAGGAAATGGTCAGATGAGTTTAAGGGTGTGATAATGCAAGGTTTGCTCACCCAGACGACCCCCACAGGCCGCGATCCATTGCACTAGCCTCGAGACAAATTCCCCACTCAAATGGTTCTCGCGTTCACAGCATCCCGTCCCATTCCAGAGACCCAGTAGCGTTTGGAGGATGTTACAGTCACTATCCTCCGTGGTTTGAGCGAAAAATTTGACGGTCCCGTCGCGCGATATGACCAGCGTAGGTTGAATAAATCATTGACACCTCCGGCCGATGGAAGAATTTTTGCAGGTTGAAATGGGTGGTTATCGTGTTGGGGCGCAACGTATCATGACTGGACATGGAAGGATCAAAAGAGAGTAAGAGGATCGAAGGGCATTTGGTCGAGATATCGGTTGAATACGAAGTCGGTGGCTCAGCGCTACAAAATATCTCGAAATGTCGGAGTGCCAATTTCATTGCAAACGACAATAATTCAACCTCAGTGTTCAACGTTCAACGTTCAACAACTCATATCGACTGCCGTTGAAGCACCTGTGGCTGATTTTCAGGGCCAATGTGATATAGTCCAGTAGGTTTTTAAATATTGAATAGCTACGGATCACGGCGCCCATGGCTATAGACGTGAAGAATCGCGATCACGGAGTACCAGAATTCGCTCTCTCACCCAATAGTCGACCCATCCTTCAACAAAACTTTTGCTCAAAGGTTCTACACCCAGGGAGGGGCTGATGGAGAAAGCTAATGTCGTATCTAAAAGTGGTAGCGCACCGACCGCTGGGGCAGATTTAGCTGTTCGACCTCGCTCTATTATGTCTTGTAAGAACGTTTGGATGCTCAGCACGGGCTGAAGCATGTCACATATAATGAGCATTGAGGGATTTTACGGGGAGCCTCTGAGACGTACTATTTCTCGAATTGATACCCCATTACGCTGGAGTTGGCCTAACCCTTCTAACCAATGTTCTAGTGGTGTTGTCGACAGGGAGACTTTTCCCTTGGAACGTTCGACCAGTGTCTCTTGCACCCACGCGATGACCTCATTGAACGACACGGAAGCTGGACTCCGTAGGTTCGTTGCCTGAGGTAACTCCCCTTGGTGGAGAATTATGTCTCGCAAAATTAGTGCGGTATCGGCCATTGGGAGCCAATCGATCAACTAGGTGTGTCATCAGCATTGTGAAAAACAAGCCTTCAAGAAGCATACACCAGGGGATAGAGGAAGTTGGCCGAGAGGCAAGCTTGATCTGACGAACAAGGCTAGCCATCCCGTGATTGGCCATATGAAGTGGGGAGGCCCTCCGTACAGTTGCGGGATGCGAACAGAACATGTTGCAAGGCGACTAGAAGCAATCAACTAGAATGACGCAAACGTAGTTCAACAAGGTCAACTTGGAGAGAGCGGCCAACTCACTCGCTCAACGATATACTTGGCCTCTCCATATCCACAACCCAGCGAGACTCTGGGGTCATCGATGATCGCCTCTGGGACCATGCCGTCACATCCAAAATTCTGCACAGCTGTAATCGACGAAGAAAATATAAGACGGGGTTTTGAGCAGTGGAGCTGATGCCCAAAGTTGATGAGATTGACGGTGCCTGTGATCAACGGGACAAAAGCCGACACGGAGGCTTTAAAGTCAAGTTTCCACGCGTTGTGCACGATGACAGTGACCGACTCAAGAAGCTAGTGGATGACATTGTGCAATCGTTGATGATCCAGACGAGCAGCGCGACTCACATTTTGGTACACAAGCGCGTCCAATCCAAGGTTTTCTTGACGCATGTCACCTTCGAGGAGGGTGATCTTGGATGAAGACAATGCAGACACATCCAATCCAATTTCCTGGAACGAGGTAGCCTGTCTATCATAGACAGACTTCGAGGCAGGACGGTTGTGAGCATAAATGTGATGTATGCGAGTATCGTCGATGAGTAGTTTGAGTAAGTAACTACCCAGCGCGCCGGTCGAACCAGTGAGGAGAACGACGATTTCCCCCGGGGTTTGCGGCACACGAGGACGGTCACTGGGTACGATACGTGTCATGTTCTTCTCAAGCAAGTCCTCTACAAGAGCCAATCGGTCTGGAGGGTAGTTACGAGTTCCAGCAGGAGCATCGGCACCAGAGTCTCGAGGGGAGGATGGCGTGGTAGGAGGCATTGGTTCACCAGGTTGGAGATGACGGTTGGCCTGAAGAGTCCTCTAATAAGACTTGAGATGCCTATGGGCTTCGAGGAGCCGAGTAAGCCTCGTAGGTCCAGCACTTTCTTTGTTGACAAGCAATAATTAATGACGACCCTTACCCTGACTATCAGTGACACATCTTCCAAGATTACACAAAAGGGGACCAACTTCTGACTGCGCAAGCAGCGTGGCTGTTCATGTTGCCCTTCAAAGATCGATAGGCGAGCCCGAGAAAGTCGACCCGACCCCGTTTGTGCAAATTAACCGAGTAGCAAGTCCAGGACATAGCGCGAAAAAATAGCAAGTATTTCTGAAAGGAGCGTGAGGAAGCAGTAGAGCTGGCTTAGTTCCGTCCTAGTTTTTCGGTGTCAGTATTGCCCAGANTTTTTATATTTTGCTGATCCGCTTATCCTTCCTCACTTCGGCATGAGTGTGAGCAAGTTTTTGAGGAAGAATGAATGGCAGGATACGAGGCTACTAGATCAAGTATAAGACTTCTAGGAATTCAACTTGAGGAAAAAGAGTGCGTTCGGGTTGGTTCGAACTTCAGTGCAGGCTTCAAGGTAACTTCCCACGTGGTCCAGGAGTTTCCCTTAGGAGTCAGGAGTGACCAGTGAATCTCAAAGAGTTGCCATATTCAGAGTAAATGAAAGAAGTGTCTACAGTGAGACAAGTACAATATACGTGTAGTAAGCTAGCATCATGTCAAAGTCTTGACAATGCCGTTTCTCGTATGGATAAATATCCTTCGCGGATCCAAAAGTCTACCCAGCCCGTGACCACAGCCTTGCTAAGAGTCTCCGTCTCACGAAGGGAAGGGCTTAGCGTTACAGAGTATCTGGTATCCATCGCAGGTAGGCCACCAACAACTGAAACATTGTTCATATGTTTCTCGCGAAGAGCCATCCGTTCTAGGAAGGGCTTTATTCGCAACGCCGGCTGGGTAGGAAAAATAAGTAAGAAAAATATCAGAAAAATCTACAAGCATAGAATCACAGACATGTCGTCGAGGCGAAGAGCCATTACGCTCTATATATTCTAACTTTTGAAGCCAAGCTTCCATAGGGGTGAGAGACAGGGGAAAGCTGCCTTGACTGCGAAGGTTCACGGCTTCTTGAACCCACGAGATCAGGTTCAGATATGGTACGGGTCTTGGATGGCAGAGATTTGCAGCTTGAGGTAGCTGCCCCTTATGTAGAGCAAAGTCAAGTGTAATTCTGGAAGTGCATTCCATCGAGAGCCATTCCACTGACTAACAAACATCAGTTCTCTTAGACCCGGTGTAGGTGCGGGGTAAGTACACACCCCGAGATATGTTGGAAGTTGGCCTACAGATAGACTTGACTTTACCACGCGGGGTAACCATCCAAATGAGGGCCATATACACCTAGGTGCCCCGCCATACAGTTGCGGCATGCGTAACGAGCAAGAGTTGGCTAGACATGCGGATAGAAGCTGGGGAAGGTATTTGAAACAGTACGTCAATTTCGGAAAAAGCATAACGTACCCTTTCAACGACATACTTTGATTCTCCGTACCCGATCCCCAGGGAAGCTCTCGCGTCAAGGATAACCTCCTCTGGTACTAGTCCTTCGCCTCCAAAGTTTTGAACGGCGGCATTTGAGGAAGAGAAGACGAAGTTAAATATTGGCGCCTGTAGTTGTTGCGCAAAGTTGATGAGGTTCATGCTACCGGATATCAAGGGCTCAAACGTTAAGACGGAGCCGTTCAGATCCAGCATCCAGGCGTTGTGAATGATGACATTAACTTCAGACAATAGCTGTGTCACTGTGAGTACATTTGTCAAACGGTGAAGGGTATGCAGTCCAATAATTCACCTGTTCGTACAACGACGATTCTAAGCCAAGATTTTCCTCTATCAAGTGACCTTCCAACGAAGTGAGTTTATCCGAGGCTAATATCGATTCGTCGAGACCGAGTTCTCTGAACGAAGAAGCGTGTCGATCGAAGAGGGAGCTTGTGCTCGGTCGATTGTGCGTGTAGACGTGGTGGACGCGAGTATCGTTGATCAAGTCTCGAAGGAGGTACGTCCCTAGAGAACCCGTTGAACCTGTTAAAAGCACGACGAACTGCTTCCTCGCAGCATTCCGTTGGTTGGACAAATTACGGGGAATGAGTCGGGCAAGCTCTTTTGCGATCAAGTGCTCAATGTCGGCCACCCTTTGGTCAGGGAATTCCAGTGCAGGGGTAAACGCTGGCGATGCGGAAAGTATGGGGGCCATTGGTGTTGAGTAAATGGTTACGATAGGATAAAGAGGAGCAACAAGAGGATATAGACCTAGTGATTCTCCGATGTCTATAGAATGGGATTATAAGAGGGCCAGCATTTTCTTCTACCCTGCATCGTTGAAAAAATGGGGTTCAAGAGCCAAGGTCGTGGTGTTTGAAATCATGGTAATTTAAAAGAGCCGTTCCAGTGGAAGAGTCGCAAGGATAGACCCAGGCGGCCTTTGTTATCCGGGTCGTAATCAGAGAATTCGCGCGTTCACAGTTCACCAAAGTCGTAAGTACCGCGCGGTGTGGATTTGTGAACGTAATATTCTGATGAATGCATATCTGCGTCAGTAGTTAGAACCGATGCAACATGAGGGAATATCTCGTTACCTTACCATGCCATTGAGTAGAAAGTCAGGGTAAGGTGTGGATGGGAGGCGACACGGCCCTTGATTCGTAGAATGTCTGATTGTAGAAGTTAGAAAGGCAAAATTTCCCAAAGAATTAGATCGTCACCGCTCTATCGTTCACACTGGCGCATCCCTCAGTGCACAACGTTCCATAGGTCCTCGTCAAGACAAAAAGGAATGCGAGTCCGACGTGGCCTTCGTTATCTGGTCTCCACCGAATCTCCCAGGCCAAGGTCGTGCCTCAGCTTCGGACTGTCGCCGTTCGCCCATGAACATTTTATGAAGTTGCTAATTAGCGACCGATGATCATGAAGTTTGAAGCTTGAAGGGTCATTGTGTGTGTGTGAGTCTGGCTCTGTCTGGCTCTTGTCAACGAAGTTAGGAGCGTGTGATGGTATTCAGTTTGCCGGCTGAGGCTAAGAAGTTCATCCTAACGAAAAGATGGAAGATAAAAGTACAAGAGCAAGGAACAATTCGTCGGGATAAGCACGTGTGCAGATAAACATCGCGTAAGAGTCAGTCAATGAGAAAAGAAAACCCCAAAGAGGAAAGTCGACAAAAGCCATCACAACGAGGCTTGCACGACCAGCAAATCCGCCAAAACACCAGATGCAACGAAGGCGGCACCAACATCTCCGATCGCTCTGGGCAAAGCAGACCCAATCGGATGTCCTTTCTCCATGATGAGTTGCGCCAATTCTAGCTGATGCGTCTCAACAGACATTCTCCTAGAGCGCCCAAGAAGAACGAGGGTGCTAGGGCTCTGCTGCGTAGAAGTAACGATGTAATCGATGGAGGTGCGTAAGGGAGTCACAGTGTGTTGTTCGGTAAAAGTAATTCTTGAAAGTGAGGCGGCGATATGTGCAGGGTGGGAGTTTGATGAGCCTGTGAAACGATCCCATAGGACATTATCGGCAGTATCGGATTGTAAACGCGTTTGCGTATTATTCGCTGCATACACTGTGTCCGCAGCGACAGTCTGCACACATCAAGTCAGTTTACAGGGGAAGATGATACAAGGAGATGCACATACGTTATGGACAAACGCAGGTTTCAAATCGACCGCGAATTCAGACCTTGTTGGAGCGTCATGGAGATCTTCCTTGTGAATCCGTACCACAGTGGCACGTACGTTCGGGTTGCCACAAAGTTGAACCAGTAGTGAGAGACCCAAGCGGTCGTCTGGGCCACCAAAGAATGGCAATACAATATGCTGCTCCAATATCGACGCGCGGCGAACACCACGATCGATGAAAACAGCAACATCTGAGGGGGAAGACAAAAAGATCTTCCTCACGAACTCAGAGTAGATGACAGAAGAAGTTTGATGAAAAGACGGGGTTGTTTGAAGAGGCGCTTCGCTAGGTCCCGCTCCACTTCCACCAGCCCCAGTTTCAGGAAGATTACTCGTTGCGCACCATGGAATCACCACCATCTCGGATTCATGATCGATAACGTGAGCCGAGATCGCAGAGGGGAACTGTTCATAGTTCACGATGCTCAGCGTGGCAGATACGTCGAACCTGTTCAATTGACCGAAGGTCTTGAAAACCGAGATGATAGCATCGCTTGCAAGAAGGGAGTCTGATTCTTGGACCTTGAGAACGGCTGACGTACGATTCGTCAGTTCAATGAGCCGAAGTGCGTTCATGGCGACGGGTGGGAATGATCCGGACTGAGAAGCTTCGTCCTCAAGACCAGCCTCGACGGCTTTGTCGTGGAGTGAGATGGACGAGCGACTTTGAACTTCCTTGGCCCCCTGAAGCATTTGCGACAAGGACATGACCATGGGTAACTGCTCGAATCTCTCCAAAACTACTGTAAATCGAGTTTTGAGCAAGTAATCAGAGGGTGCAACTCGCGGCAAGGCTTCGACATCGCGGTTGTGAGTATGAGGGCGGTGTTTGCCTGGTGTAGTAGCGTGGATGTGGGTACGCAAGCGCTCGGGGTAGAAAAGTTGGACCAGAGGAGTTGTCATGAATGTGAGGACAAGTGCGTGCACAACAAACATGGTGAATGTCATTGGGTCAAGAATACCAGCTTGTCGGCCGATATTGAGAACAATGAGTTCGACGAGACTGGTCATGAAGTCAATGTCAATCAACTAGGAGCCATGTGCAGAACAGTGAAAACGCACCCCTTGCAAGCCATGAAGGAGCCGATGGCGCCCGACTCCCTCCAGGTGAATCCAAAGAACCTGCCGGCACCACCACATCCCAAGAACTTGGATGAAAATGCGACAATGCAAACAAGAATGAGATATCCCCAAATGGTACCAGTGTTCAAAAGACCAAGATTGGTGCGCAGACCAGACAAGGTAAAGAACTATAGAATGTAGGAGTTAAATGCGGAAATCACGAAGGAAAATCGCGGCGGGGGGAAGGAAGCTTACGATTGGCAAAAAGAGGATCGTAACAAGGTCTTCCAGCTTTTCCACCATCGAGATGGCATATCCATTGTCATGAGGGATGATTAAACCAGCCAGAAACCCTCCGAAGATAGAGTGGACACCGATGATGTCTGTGTAGAAGGCCGAACCAAAGACAAGGAATATGGTAACGGTCATCAAGAAGGGAGTGGGGGATCCCGTTTCCAAAGATCCCGATCGCCGTGCAAGCCATCGGTAACCCCATCGACCAGGGAATAGAAGGACAGCTGCGAAAGCCGCGGCGGAGAGTAGTGCCCATAGTGCAGACAACCCGTCCGATGCATTCACGAGCGCTACGGTCAGGGCAAGGAGAACCCAACCGACAACATCGTCGCAGAGCGCGGCTGAGAGGACTGTGATTCCAACGTTCGTGTCGAGCAAGTTGAGTTCGGTAAGGATGCGACACAGAACAGGGAAAGCTGTAATGCCCATTGCAACGGCAATGAATAGAGAGAAATAGCCCATATTGACGCTTTCATCAATGAACTCGTGGTAAATTCCAATGCCTAGAGCGGCACCCAAACCAAGGGGGAAGATGAGGCCCGTCGCCGAGATAGCGATGGATGCTTTGAAATTGCGCTTCATCACAGTCGTGTCGACTTCCAATCCAACGAGGAAAAGATAGAGAACCAAGCCGATATTCGCGGTCAAGGAAAGCAAAGGCATTGAAGCCGCAGGAAAGATACGATCGTGGAAATGGGGAATTCTGCCCATGACGGTTGGACCTAGCAAGATACCACCGATGACCTCAGCAATGACGCGAGGCTGCCGAATTCGCTTCAGGATCAAAGCAAGAAATTGGGACATCGAGATGATGATGACTGTTCGTGTGACAATACGTTCAGGAACTCGGAAAAAAAAAATAAGAATTGAAGAACCCACCAATTTGGATGATCCAAAGCCGTATGGGGTTTGATTCGTTATATGTAGTTGGATTGTCCCCAGAAAAAACGCCAGCCTCGAGAAAAATGTTGAGCTCTTTTGTTGAAGTCAACGAACTCGGGGTAATGGTGCACCTGATCTGCAGCTGCTCGAGCCACGAGAGAGTGCGCGACTTCCACGGCGCGTTTGCTCAGCTCGTCCATCGTCGCAGGTGTCCTCAGGTGTTCGGATCGGGGCGAAGAGGAGAAGGAAAGAAGTGGGAGCTTCAATAACGAAAGCCCCACCGTCCCAGTCGTTTAAATATATCAAGGGGCAGAGTTTGTCTTGGATCAAGGGGCAGCTTGGCTTGGCGTTCAGTAACAGAGCAAAGGACACATAAAATGGCGTAGCTCTCGGAACTTACGTCTCGTCGACAGCCAGTCGCTATGATTCTGAACTTGAGTATGTAATGGAAAATTACATCTTGTAAGTGTGATTGTTGGCGAACGCACTCGCGCAGAATGCGTGTCACAGATATCATCCAATATCCGTAAGTTTTGAGGGATTGAGAGAGCGAAACCATCTTTCTGTCAGCTCGTCAACGATATGTACCTAATATCACCTATCGATGATCTTGGAGGTAAATGACGAACGAGAGCCGACGGGGATGAAGCTTGAAGTGGAGGTCGTCAAGTCCAAAGAGGCTTCTTCGGCAGTTTGCGTAACCCAACCTCAAGTCCCCTGTGTGGGATAGGGTGTACTCTAGAGTAAGCATCTTCTTATTCCATCTCCTACATGTGCGCTACGTTGACAAAGCGATCCCTCAAGCTGAGATACCCTTTGCTAATCCAATAGTCTACCCATCCAGAGACAGTCGCTTCCGCGACAGGCTCCAATGACATCAAGGACGGACAAATGTACGTCAGGTGGTCCATGCGAAGGAGTGGGAGAGCGCCGGTGGCCAACGCAGACTTGTCTTCGGCAAGTTTATCCCTGGTTACAACTTCTCGTATGAAACCCAAAAGTTTCATAGCGGGCTATGCATTGAGCATTCAGTTATCTAGCAGAAATGCTGAGAGACCGAGGATGTTGGCGCACCAATACACGAGGGGATACACCGTTTCTTTGGAGTTCTTCCATTTTCTGGGTCCATTCAGCAATATCCATCGGACGAATGTTTATTCTTCCTTCGCTACGCCTGCTAATGTGTGTCTTCATCCAGTCGATGACGTCCGCATATGGAACCGGATTTGAATGGCAAACATTGATGACCGATGGCAATTTGTCGGTGCCATAGGTAGAAATTTGATGCAGTACAGTTGCTACAGCACTCATTGGCAGCCAATCTACGACCTATACGGAGGTAACTTCGTTACCGTGATCATGTGGGATAAGGAAAGGATACTTACCCCACCCATGGTAGGTATTTGCTTAAGGGTAACACTCGAGTTTACCAGGACAGGAAGCCATCCAGACGCGGGCCATATCCCATCTTTCCCTCCGCCATACAGCTGAGGAATACGAACGCAGCAGGTATTGAATCCGGACCGTGAAAGCACCTGCAGTGTGAATGGATGAGAATTCCGCGAAAGGATACAGGCAGCAAAGAGTAAGCCGCAGCTGAGAGAATAAGTAGAAGGTGTATGTGACTCACCCTCTCAACAATATACTTTGATTCACCGTATCCAGTTCCAAGACAGGTCCTGGTGTCTGTGATCAAGTCCTCGGGAACCTTGGTCACGAATCCATAGTTCTGCGCCGCCATAATGGACGACACAAAGATAAACCGTAGGGAATCGACGCAAGATCGTCTTGCGAGGTTGATAAGGTTCGTTGTTCCATGGATTATGGACTCAAACCTGGACAAAGGAGCCCTAAAGTCAAGCGTCCACGCATTATGAACGATGACCGTGATGCGATGTAGCAACTATCGAAAATCGTCAGACAAGAATTGAAGGGAGTGCCGATCAGATATTGTTCAGACGACCCACTTGCTGATAAACATTTGAGTCAATTCCGAGATCAGGAGCGTCCCAGTTAACCAGAAGCGACGTCAATTTTGCTGTGCGAAGCAGAGCTTTGTCAAGGCCCAATTTTGCGAACATGTCAGTCTGTCGATGCTGAATACTTGAGGAACCATGTCGATCAAAAGTGTAGATGTGCTGGACGCGAGGATCTGCGATAAGACGGGCGAGAAGCAGGCTCGCCACAGCGCCAGTGGAACCGGTAAGCAGTACGACGATTGGGCGAGTAGAGCGAGTAGTACATGGAGTTGAGCAAGAGTTGGAGCTGGCGTCGCAGCAAACTGGCTCGACGGAGACGAGTCGGGATAGCTGAGTCTCGATCAAAGATTGAACCTGGGCAATCCTCTCCTCCGGGAATTCTAGCGCGAAGGTCGATTTTGAACTCGGTTGCCGAGCTTCAGCTATATTCGCCTTGTACACCTTCATCAGACGGATTGGCTGAGAGAGTTAACTGGGGCATGGTCGTGAGGGCATCCAGTTTATGTACACCGTACCCGTGGACGATTGCCACAAGCACACTGCGTGGTCCTCGGGGTGGTCATGCTGAGAAGCCAGGCTGCGGATGTGCCAAAATGTATAGGATTTGATTACTGCTACAACACCGGTGCAGCAAAGGCAAAGTTGTTCCCATAGAAAGATATTCTTGATGAACACCGAAGTTCCGGAGGCGATCGAAGGTTCAATGACGCACTAGAGCCTCGTGGTGATTAGACTTTGCATTGCTGGCCATGCAAGTTCTTGCGCCAGTGAATGAAGTAGAAGGTACATTGCAACCTCAAGGTTTGAAGCAGTTTGCGTGCGGTGTTCGCGGAGCTGTGATGAACCCGAGGGTCCAGGGACCGAGTCCGACATTGTTTCGATAGGGGCACAGGGGCGACTCATGTCCTGGATGTCATGACAGAACCAAAATTCACTCGAATTTGCTTAGCAGAGAAATACAGTTCATAGATAGTTGTCTACGCAGTTGTTCTGAGAACATCCTGCTTAGTCCATGAAACACTCTGAGCGTCCTTTCTAAGAGAACTACACTGGGAATCAGCGTTGAAACACAAATGATACGGAATCTCAGCTTACATCTGAATTTAGGCGTTTAGGACATATCCTGCAACATCTTCATCGGTATATCCACCGGCAATGGCGCTCTTGCGCTCAGCCCAGCTGGTAGTGTAGAGATGGTTGTTGGAGCCGGCGTGGAAGAGGCGGAACAAGGGAGAGGAGCGGCAGACTTGGTCCTTGAAGATGTACGCGGCGACACCTTCGCGAGTGTATCCGCGACGGACAGCACGCTGAGCCTCACGCTCATCGGTGGTGTAAAAGTGGTTTCCGAGGGATTGATGGAAGAGGCGGATAAGGGGAACCGTGGAAGGTTCCTGAGAGGTGAAGACCTGAGCCGCGGTGCCTTCGGCTTGGTAGCCGAGGGTGTTGACGGCGTTCTGGTTTTCCCACTGGTTGGTGGTGTAGAAGTGGTTCACCATGGTGGGGTGATAGGCGCGGAAGAGAGGAACGGCAGTGCGTCCACGAGGGCAGGGGTTCTGCTCCTATGAGGTTAAAAAGACGGGTTAGTAAGTGCAGTCGATGAGATATTGTATTTGTAGCGAGACGTACATCGGCAGCCTCAGCCTCAGCAGGGAGAGCAGCTGCTTGGGCAGCCAAGAAGAGAGAGGCAACGACAGCGAGGGTGAACTTCATTGTGGAAGTGAGGACGATGATGTTCGAAGCTGAGTCGGTGAAGCGAAGAGATGCAAATGCAACCTGAGGGTTCTATGGTTAAGAAGCGCTCCCCTTTATACTCGAAAAGGTGCTTGGACGAGTTCAAGGCCATAAGTGTCGTAAATCGCGAAAGCGTTCTAGCCCAAGGGTCTCATCGTCTGTACGCTGGGATGTCCATGCCTGCTTGTATTCTCCGCATACCATAGATGTATCAAGTGGTAGGATGGAGCACCTGATAAGTCTTTCGAGAAATCGGAGGCCCAAACGACTAGATGATGCGATGCGTACCTTTCAGGTGCGGCAGCACATGTATCGCCGCAAGTGCAACATGAATGGATTCTGAGAGCCTGGTAAACGCCGAAACTGATCAGTAATGTGATAAAGACATGGACGAGTGGAACTGGTCAAGACCTGGCGAGTAGAGCTCCGTCCAATCACCCACACTGAATAACAACAGTGTTAGCGAAACTCGGTTGCGTCTGGGCCAGGCACGCAGCATCATGCAACGTTTCTCCTAGCCATCCCCTATCGCTTGAGCGCGAGAGGGGACTTTGATCCATGCGTAGAGAGGGCCAGAGACGTTTGTTCTGTTATCATTACAGCAGCGAATCAGTATCCATCTATCATGAGGACAAGACCAAGAAAATCGTCTGAACCACTTCGGCCAAGGTTCGTCCAATCATGATGAACACGGACTTGTTCTGGTACATCCAGAGGTGAGAACCATTGCAATCAGATCGCAGAAACGTTGATGTTATTGTCGAGGGTAATTATACGAACCATCGGTGGTACTTGAAGTGGTCGTCCGTAAGTGCCTAATGGTATGCTTGATGGGTTCCGCGGAATGGAGGTTCGAGTCAAGCCAGCAAAATATCCGATCTGAGCGAAGTCCTCTTTCTGGTGCGCTTCTCTGCGATGCTCCTATGACAATCTGATTGGTTACGATTGGGAAGAGGTAGCAGACAAAGGGACCGACTTCATGAACCGGTCCCGTGGAGGACTCTCCGATCCGCGCACTGGTCATTCCCCCTCAGACACGACTCTATGGCTCAGATTTTCCTGTACGCTACAGTTGGAATTCTTGATGAAAAGACCTCGAATCATTTTCTCGCAGGTAGGTTCTACAGCAGGGAAGCGGCGCTGAGGATAAGTTCTCCGGGTGTCCTTCACTTTCCGCGCGGAGCAAGCCACAAGTTGCGTTCATGAAAGGGAAACGGAGTATTTTCCTCGCAGAAATACATGTTCTAGTGTTCTGCGAAAGCGTATTCCGGCAAGATAAAAGGACTTTAGACAGGTTAACTTTGGGGTGCAGGAGAAAAAGTTTATTCAGGCTCTGACTTTCCGAGGGGACTGCTGACATAATCCGTAAGTATCTGGTCCAGGACATTTCGGCCACTGGGTTTCCTTTCCCCCACCATCAACGTCCACGCGAACTATGTCGCTCATGGAGAACCAAACGTACGATCACCAAACGTACGATACAATGGACGTGGCCTCCCTTACAGCTCTCGCAAATAGCAAGCTCGAAGGTGTCAAAGCCGTTTATGAAGCCTATGAAGAACGGATAGAAGACGATGAAGTCGCACTGAGACAATGGCGCGATTCAATGGCTGTCGCGTTGGTACGTGCGCTGTGACCCTCTGATTATTGTAAATGTCCTGAGATTCATCGACATGCCCAATTCGTTAGGATCAATACTACGCACTCCAGCCTTCTGTTGTTGGTAAGAAGGCGGGTGTAAAGCGAGTTCTGTTCGAAATGGCCAAGAACGCCAAGGACTTGTTCAACGATGTCGATGCTTCACTGGGCAGGAAGAAGCAAGAACGAGAGCGGTTGGCTGAGGGGAGGATGTACGACGAGGCCAGACGCACCGAAGACAGGAGGAACGAGGACGGGCTGCGGAGGTCATATGATATGGACGAGGGAGCGCAGCGGCTTGTGGACGGTATGATGGCCGTCACCGCCGAGCGAGATCGAAATAACTTCAACAGTGGGAATCATATACATTCATCTAGTCGTCGCAGAGTTCGCAAACGTCTTCATTCAGAAATGTCCGACGCCGATGATCCACCCAGTGCTATGGCTCATCTTCTGAACCCAGCCACCACGTCCCATTCGTACGCGATACCAACGGGTATGTCCACCACATGTTTTTGGTCGAGACAACATTGATGACTTCACAGGTTCGTCAAGTTCATATGACAGCGAAGTTCTCGCGCTCCTTCCAGAAGATCACCGGATACTAGTCGTAACAGACAACGAGAAAAACGGTAGATGGGCCATTCCAAGTACGTCGTTATATCCCCCTCGCTTGAATGTCCCTAATCACACACTACTGTCAGACTACGTCCCGGAAGGAGAAGAGCTGACGAATCCTAATTCTCCTCTCTACAGATGTGAACATAAGGGAAAAACACACGACGGCGCGAAGGGAAAGAAAGAGAAATGGAAAGGTGATCAGCGGTGCACGCAGTGTCGCGTGCACAACGTTTCGCCTTGCTTGAGCACGGGGTGTCATGCCTGTGCCAGCTGTACGCAGAAGAAGCAAGGGCCCTGCAGTCACACTTATGGAGGGCGAAAATCACTGGAAACACAGCTAGCGGATCGGCGGGCCAAGCAAGAGAAGGAGAGGGCGAAGGCTGATGTGATGAAGTTGGGAACCGAGCCACCCGCGGAACCCCCCAAACAGAATGACCCACGGCCGTCCACAGTGTTGACACCCGTGCTGAGCCTAAATGGAAACCGACATCCCATGACCAGCGCCACCAACGGTACAAGAGATAGTGACGACGACGATACTCGGAGCGTTGTGGAGCTTGACGCTGATACGTTGAAGCTGGCAGGTCCGTCGAGATCTTTGAAAGTTTGTTGTTTCCCAAATGTCGAAGTTTTAATACACGTTGACGGTTCTTCGTGCTAGAAGCGACCACGGCCAACGGGGAGAATTGAACGACTGGAAGATGAGCTTGATGATATCAACCGGCGGATATCCCAAGCTGAAGATCTCCAACAACAGGCCTTTGACCGAATACACAGCGCGACACTTGATGCGCAGAGAGCTGCGACGGCTATGCAACTTGGATACCGAGACAAGCAACGGATTGAACATGACCTGGAGAGGGAACGAGAACGATCTGTTTGAGAGAGAACGACTGTTGATGTTTCTCGCTGTGATCTAGGAGGATATTGTATTGGCCGGGTGAGGTTCGATGTATCTTCATAGCTTTCTTGTTGTATTTGTATGATATATTTCTCGTTTCTCCCTTATCTAGGTTCGCATCGTCCCTCCCTGCTCAGTGGATTCTCTGACTGGCGCTCCCCGGATCTCTTCGCGCTCCTCGCCCCTTTAATGCCTCCGGCGGGGCTCCTTGACGCTCTTTTCTACCCAGGTCGTGGCCATCCTTCGTAGCGATATTTTGGGCAAGACAGGATCTTCATCTCGTCTCCATCTTCATCGCAACCTCATCTGGCGGCTTCAAGATACTTTTCAAAATTTTCAAGTCCATCGTCGATCAAGTAAGCGCTCAAATATTCCTGTTCTGGGTCAATCGTCCTCAATAGTTGAAGCTTGAAGCTTGAATATTGAATGCCAGCTTCTAGCTTCCTGTTCGGATCCGCTGAGTCTGTGTTGATATGTACCAGGTCTCCTGCATTTTGCTTGGCCTACCCTTCATCCATCGGGACTGACGGTATTGGCCAGACGACCCCCGGACAAATTCCCGACAAAAACTACGTACATTGTTCGGCTCTTTGCACAGAGCCTTATGACACTTGTGGTTTGAAATTTGCATCGCAGCCGAATAGTGCCCCAAGCGTCAAGCTACATAATAACGAATGTCGAGCGAGCAACGAGAAACAATATCCCCACCACCTCCCTGCGCACGATCATGTCTTCCAACAAACCACTGCAGAATGTTTATGTCCCCGCCATTCCTTTTCCTGAAGAGCGAGTGGCCCAACTGGAAAGCCTCATTGAAAAGTATGCAGCAAGGATCGTACCGCGTAGCCTTCCAAGAACCTCTAGCAACACAAGTCACAAGGTCGTCGTACTAGTGACTGGCACAACTGGGGCTCTTGGCAGCTACCTCATCCAGTTCCTGATAAACGATCCTCGCGTTCATCATGTTTATACCCTCAACCGTCCAGCTTCCACGCGGCTTGACGAAAGACAAGCATCCACTTTTCGCGAACTCTCCCTCGACGCCTCCGTACTGTCTTCCTCGAAACTTACCTCCCTCGAGGGTAATCTACCGGATGAGTACTTCGGACTGAATCCAAAAATTTATGAGAAGGTTAGAATACCAACCTTATTTGACATTAACATACAAGCATCCTATTCACTTCGCGTTTGCAGTTGTTGAACTCGGTTACCATTGTCATCCACAATGCATGGGCGCTCAATTTCAAATCCCCCGTGTCTACTTTTGAGCCCTTGATAGCTGGCAGTGTCAATCTCCTGAACTTCGCGCATGCGTTGCGGATCTCCAAGGCCCGCTTTGTCTTTTGTTCGTCGGTCATAGCCATGCAGAATTATGGATGCGTGGGGAGTGTTCCGAATGATGTGATACAAAATGCGCAAGTCGCGTTAGGATGCGGCTACGGCGAGTCGAAATACGTCGCCGAGCGGGTAGGTATTGTATCATCCCCGCCTCTTATCTCTATTGATGGACACACCTTAGCTAGTGGCATTAAGCCAAGTCAGCGCTTGCTCGATCCGCATACCGCAGCTCTACCTAGATGGAACATGGCACGCCGCGAGTGATTGGTTACCTTTCGTTGTCAAATTCAGTTTGGCTCTCGGGCAGGCACCGGCGTCCTTTTGTGTACGTCCCGCAATCCGTACAATTGCATGCACTAACGCTTTGCTGTTTTAGCAAGTCGACTGGATTCCCATGGACTTTACCGCCAAATTCCTGGTGGATGTTGCTTGTCACAGCGCGGAATTACCGAAGGCGATTAATATCCGACACCCCGATCCCGTGAGCTTCCTTCATGTACTATCATGGCTACAGGGGGCGTTGGCCTCTCAAAAGGGCGAGCCACTATCCATGTCCATCAGTTCATTCTCATCGTGGGTCGAGAACATCCAGAATCTACGGAAGGCTTGGACAAGTCCTAAGAAAATGGTACGTCGCTAGCTTTCTCTTTTCTTTGACCTTATTGACGACTCCTTGATAATATTCAGCCAGCATTTGGGCTTCTCAAGTTCCTTGAAAATTTACAGGAACGTGAGGAACGCATGGAGTCGGTACCCATGGTTGGCGCGTACCCGGCGCTGGATATCTCGGCCGCCCGTTCAGTGAGCCCGCTCTTGATAGCTCAGCTGAAGCCGCTGGAACAGAAAGTTGTCTCTGGATGGGTTGATCATTGGATCAAGGCAGACGTCCTGCCGTTGGCGCGACTCTAGATAGGACTGGGAGTTGGCACATCAAGATAAAGTACCTGCCACCATTATACCCTAATCTACTGTTAGTTCTGTCGAGCCCGAGAAGCCGATGACGTCACGCGTCTAACCAAATAATGTTGAACCGACTTAGCGTGGACTTTTGCTTTTCTCCCTGTCATGCATGATCTTCTGATTCGAATGCAATGACGACGCTCTCAAACTTGTAAGAGTATTCTAAACTTATACCACCTCGAGGCTCGATTCCATGCTCATACGAGATTAGAGACTTGTAGATCGAATTTAGTGATCAGTGACAATGCCCGTTCTTTTCTTCTTCAATCATCCGCGTCATGCACCAGTGCCGGTAGGTACGCTGGGACATGACAGTGCCCTTCTGAAAAAGATACTGAAGCTAGGACTTCCCACTCTCTTGCGCCGGGAGTCGCCCAGTCAACACGGTTCGCAGGAAGAATTTTCCTAGCGGGCCACGGCTCAAATACCTCAGGTGCACTTCATTTATATGATTATGGCTAAGCTCGTCTTCCAGTCAAAATGACGAGATGATATATTTGATCATCTACGTCGTGGGTTACCTCCCCTGCATGAATCATGATTTGACGCCTTGAAGTCGTGGTGGGACTCCGAAACATACGATGCATGATGCACAGTGTGGCGGGAATCGCCACTAGCGCGTCCAAGCTTAGCAAAATGACGGCGGATCCTCCTAATGTGCACTCCCACATTCATCTAATGTAAGTGCAAACATCTCTCTCGTCTAGATGGGCTGATGGATTTCGAAGGATAGAGGGATCAAAAATTGCTGTATAAATACTTGGACAAGGGGCTTGAGTAGTCATATACTCCAGCCAACCTTCCAACCCATGTCTCATTTATCAGAGCTAACCGGCCCCAAGCCACCTCTCACCTTCCCCCAGGAGCGCGTTACTCAAATCGAAGACTTCGTTGCGAAGTATACCGCGATGGTCACCCCAAAGAGCTCGCCAGCCGTCAGCTCTCCCAAGGACGGCGGCACCGCCAGCGTCGTATTGATCACCGGTTCGACCGGGATCCTCGGCAGTCACATCCTCCAGAACTTGATCAACGATGACCGCGTCCAGAGTGTTTTCACCCTCAATCGTATGGCGGCTACACCGGTCAATGAAAGACAGGCCATTTCTTTCCGCAAGTTCTCGTTGGACTCCTCGACTTTGTCTTCTACCAAGCTTACCTCCCTCGAGGGGAATATCTCAGAGCCCCGTCTCGGATTAGATGATGTAACCTATGACAAGGTAAGGTTTGCTTCGTTCCACGGTATATTCCGCTAATGAGTACCCCTCCTTCAGCTTCTGGACTCTGTCACTGTCATCATCCACTGTGCTTGGATCATGAACCACAAGATCCCTGTCCATGCATTCGAGCCTCTAATCGTAGGAACCGTCAACCTCATCAATTTCGCCCATGAATCGCGCGAATCGAGCGTTCAATTCGTCTTCGCTTCATCAATCACGGCCGTCCAGAATTTTGGTTGCGTCGGCCAGGTTCCTGACGCAGTACTAGGTGACGCACGAGTCTCACTGGACACTGGATACGGTGAAGCGAAGCACATTGTGGAAAAGGTTTGCACAGATTCTAAATGCTTTCCGGGCTACACATGATGACGACACGCTCCAGATTTTGGCGTCAAGCCAGCTCCGTTCTTGCTCAGTGCGCATGCCGCAACTCTACTTGGATGCGTGGCCAATGACCGGATGGCTACCTTTCCTCATCAAGTCTGGCTACAATCTTGGACAATTCCCTGCGGTTTCTGGTGTAAGTCACGCTTCCGTAGACATACAAAATGAACTAAAACCCGCATCCTTATTTAACCCGTCCCTTAGAAAGTTGATTGGCTTCCTGCTGATTATACTTCGAGGTTTACCATTGAAGTCGCGTTGGGATGCGCCGAGAAGCCGCAGGTGATCAACGTCCGTCATCCTCTTCCTGTTGACTTCCCCGCCGTACTTGGATGGATACAAGATGCAATCTCTGCCAAGCAAGGAGGCAAGTTTTCCCCACTTCCTTCCGTTCCGACGTCATCTTGGCTTGCATCCGTGCGGCGCTCTCAAATCGCCGGTATGGCACCCCAGGACGTGGTAAGCTATACAGCATTTCTTCTCTTATAGGCTGCTTATCGATTTCGGTAATCCGCTCATCACAGCCGGTGATCAAACTCTTCGAGTTCTTTGTGAAGGTGGCCGAGCGGCAAGAACACATGGACTCAGTCCCTATCGTTGGTGGACTCCCCCTCATGGATGTCACAGCTGCGCGCTCTATCAACCCGCTGCTAGATCAGCTCAAGCCTCTCGACAAAGAGACTGTCGCCGGGTGGGTTGGATATTGGATTAAAGAAGAGTTCTTGCCTCTGTCAATCGCTATGCCGCTCTAGGAAGCGACCGAGTAATTGGGATGAATGTTGAGACTTTGAAATATGACTGTTGTCTATTGAGGTGTTCTACATAGGAATTCCTGTGGCTGTTTGAATGCGTCAAATCCATATTTGTCTCCTGAGCTTCTCCTAATTCGCTCCTTCGCACCCACTAACTCAGGCTCCGGCGCTTCTTTCTTGCCACCTTCGTCCTTAGTTCCATTGTCCACCAATACGCACACGATCAATCGCGGTCTACGTTCGCACTCCTCTGATCAATAAGGGCCTCTTAAACACACCTCTGCTCTTAGTGCTACTTTACTAAGACTCCGGAGAGCAATGTCGGACAGACGATCAATCGATCCTTGATCAAGACCTTGTTGCCAAAGAATCGTCGTTGTCCTATTCTAGACGCTCATTCCCTCCCGTACGACTTTGTTTCGCGTCCAAAAGTACACCTGAGACATACTAACTCGGCTGGGTCTCTCGAAGAGCCCTCGAGGAGCCCTTGGGAAAAACTTAAAAGTCGCGATTGCATAAATCTTGGACCTTCGCTAAGGTCCCCGCTGTTTGTTGAATGATGTTCGCGCTGATCCAGGGGGCTATCTCGGAGTCACACTGCCAACTCTTACTTGAACCAACGGCACATGTCCAATTCTTCTCTCCATGATTTGACGTGATTTGCCACCCGATGAGATGGAAGATCACAAAGTTTTTTTGGCTACATCATCGCGGCTAGTGCTCAGGCTGTTCGGGAGCCTCATCGCTGGAAACTTCCCTGAGAGGTAATACCCCATTCTGAAAGTAAGTCTATCAAATCATTATTGTGAGTTGACTGTGACGAGGCCATAGGCATATCAGTACACTTGCGCGCCAAAGGCGGTATTTCAGGATCTGTGGATTTCCTCCTTAATCCAACATGTGTCTGGCCTTCATCTTGTCTGCTCCGATCTGATGCATTAAAGTCTCGTCACCCTTGTGATGTACCCATGTGCATTCTACGATTCATAGTGACGCAGTGTCAGCTACTCTGCGTCCTAACCTAAGCAGATGGGTTCCACATGACGCAGCGGACTGTCGTAAAGGTTCTGTGAGTATATAATGCTGCCTCAATTAAATCCCCGAAACTCATACCACCGTATCAATTCATTTTTCCTTTTGACCCGACCCTCGTAT